>JAJOOF010064230.1:0-14428 GCA_029582545.1 Solanum lignicaule | reverse complement strand
ACCTTGGTAGGGATCACCCCCGATGAAAATCCACGATGATCTTGACGGAACTTGTTGATATCCTCGATTTCCTCTTCTTCTTCTCCTCTTCTTCTCTTCTTCTTCTCTCAAGCCCTAGCCTTCACTCTCTTAAAAAAAATGGAACAAAATGATCCAAAGATCAGCCCTATACAACAATACATCCTCAAAAGAAATAGCTAGGGAAAAGACCAAAATGCCCTTAATGATTCCCGGACGGATTTCCTCGTCAACTGCCCAACTTTCAAAGGCCATAACTCGTTCATACGAACTCGGAATCGAGCAAACTCAGTGGCGTTGGAAAGATTGTTCCATGAATTTTACAACCATAACCGGAACTCCACCTAACTTATCCTGAGCTAGAAGTTATGACTGCTCAAAGTTGGCCAAAAACCACTGATTTCCATACTTAGCCAAATTTTCCAGATTTTTAAATCCTTTCCAAAAATGAAAATTTTCAAATTCTAAGCCTCTTCTTAGCTATTTCAAATTGCCGGATGTTACAGAACACCTAACCAAATTACACAAAAATCTACTCAAAAACAACTCTTAAAATCCATATGATCATCTCAAGAATTCATCAAAATCCCAGCAAAACAAGATTTAGAATGAAACTCCAAGAACACTTATCATGAACTCATCAAAATCCCAACAAAACAAGATTTAGAATGAAACTCCAAGAACACTTATCAAGAGCTCATCAAGAACTTAAATCCTTATATTTCAAGAACGAAATTTCATTGAATAAATCATGATTGGTACATGGGTGGACGAACCTAACTCTATGGAAGCTTACATACCTCTTAGGGATTAACCCTTGGCGAAATACGCAACCAAATCCTCAAGAACTCGACGAAATCTTGGCCTTTCTCCTCTTTTCTCTTCTTGAACTCTTTTCTAAAAATCCTAGCGTGAATTGTAAATGTGTAAACTGAACCAAATCAGTTAGACCCTTAATTAATTACTAAAAATGAATTAAATCTGATAGGGTATGGAAAAGACAAAAATACCCCTCTTAAATCTGGGTAACTTTCCTTAAATAGACAGCTTGACTTAAAACTGGCATATCTCCCTCATACGAGCCCAAAAATTAGCAAACTTAGTGGCGTTGGAAAGAGGACTTATAGATCTTTTATTTGATATCTTATGGGTCTCCTACCTCATCTTGTACTGAAAGTTATGATCGTTTGAAATTGATCCAAAACTTAAAAGAACTTAGGAATGACTTGGATGAACTCTCTTTAGTTCCTTTTGGAACTCAAGGTGCTACATCTAGTGATCTTAATACTTAAGAAATTTTAAATTCCTTGGTAAAATCTTACTCACAACGAAGGATGGTTTGAGTCTTAGTTCAAAAAAATTATTAGGTGTTACAATATTCTTCCTATTAACCTAATATATACTACAGTGTTGCTTAACACAATGATAACTTTTATTATTCATAGAAACACGTCGGCCTAGCTAGTTTCTACATATATGGATTAACTACAAATTATTTGAAGGAAAAATAACTTCAACATTATAAAAAAATATAAATATAATAAAGTTTCTAATTTTTTAAAATTAAAAATTGAATTTGGACATTGTTTTGTTTGAAAAAATAAATTTTTGTGAGTAAAGTGAAATTTCACCCATAAACTAGTCTGAACTAATTTTTGGAGATGAATATTCAAAATTGACCAAATTTCATGAACAAAAATATTTTTCTTTTATTGAAAATTTCTGACCAAGGTGAATTCATTTGTCAGTTGTGTACCAATAAAAATCTAATGATACTTGTGCAAACGTTCAATTCATAATTTATTTAACTTTCTAAAAGAAATCAAAATTTTGTCACCACTTAAGAAGAGTTGTTTGTGTTGGACTTTGTGTAATGTTCACATAGAAATAAGAAAAGTCAAAGGTAACATAACAATGTGTCATTACTTCATTAGCATCACTAATGTCCAACCACAACATCTTCATAAAATTCTACTCTCACATAATAATCTGAATTGTCTTACATCAAACATGTACAATTTTTTCTAGAATCAAATAAACTGAATCATTATCAAAATTTTCAACTTTCTATTACAAGAAATGGATTTCATGTTCTATCAGTGTTACATTTACAATGAAAAAAACAAGGAATTTTTTTCTCTTTTATATATACTTTTTTCCCTAACTATTTCTCTGCTTCTAATGCGAAAAAAGAGACTAAACTCTAAAGTCATGTTTCGATAAAACAAGTCGTCCTTAGAATTGAGTACCTTACTTCACTCAAATTCCCTCTCTTGAGCGTTCCTCCATAGCGGATATAAACTAAAAATGTCATTATTCTTCTGGCAATTCTCCGTCTAATTATCAAATGGGGCAACACCATTTAATCATCATCATCATCATCTATGTAATCGTCTTCGAAAAAATTGTATTTATTCCATTGAACAATGAAGCTTTGTTCACTGGTGTAAAATTTGTATCCTGGTTCATGATTACTTTCTGTATTATGGATACCTTTATGTTATAACAATGAATTTGAAAGCCATATCCATCTTCGACTTCTTTCTGGTTAGCTGAATTTTGAAACTCCGTTTCTTGCTCCTTTGAATAAACCATTTCGCTTTTCTGAAATTCTTCAACCACAACAAGAGAAGTCTGAGAAAAAAATGGAAAAAAAAAATTGGAACGAAAATATTTGAAGTTGAATTAATAGTAAAAGAGGGTAGAAGAAGGGATATATATATATATATAGGGAATGGAAATGGTTATGTGTCATGCTAAAAAGAGACGTGCCTTTAATCATGACACTTAACCATTTCCATTCCCTATATATATCCCTTCTCCTACCCCCTTTCCTATTAATTCAACTTCAAATATTTTCGTTCCAAAGAAACCTTTCATTTTTTCATACTTCTCTTTTATGGCTGAAGAATTTCAGGAAAACAAAGTGTTTTTTCATCAAGCATGAAATGGAATTTCAAATTTCAGCTAACGAGGAAGAAGAAGAAGATGATGAATATGGCTTTCAAATTCGTCGTTATAACAACAAGGTAGCTATGATATGGAAAGTAATCATGAAGAAAGATACAAACTTCATACTAATGAACAAAGCTTCATTGTTCAATGAAAATAAATACAACCTTTTTGAAGACGAGTACATAGATGATGATGATGAAATGGTTCATCCCCATATGATAATTCGATAAAGAATTGTCAAAAGAATGATGGCATTTCTAGTTTGTATCGGCTACAGAGGAACGCTCAAGAGGAGGAATTTGAGTCAAGTAAGGGACTTAATTCTAAGGATGGATGATTTTATCAAAACATGAAGTTAGAGCATAGTTTTTTTTTCACATTAGAAGCAGAGAAATAGTTATGAAAAAAAAGTAGATAGAAAAGAGGAAAAAATATTCCTTTTTTTTTCATTGTAAATGTAACATTGATGGAATATCAATTCCATAACTTTGTTTATTTATGATTTTGTGTATGTGTATGAATTTTAAATTAAAAATTTTAGAATTGAGATCAAACACAAAGCCTGTTAAAAATAAATAAGAAAACGAGGACACATAAAATGGGAAAAGACTAAAATATACAATATTAAGGGAAATTTAGTAGCTAAGTTGGTTGACTACATGAAACCTTGTTGATGAGAATTCAGTTCCCCACTTTGTAATCTCCTTCCTCATTTTCCTTTTCAATAACAATAAAAAAAAATACCATTAAAATAAATCATACAGACGAAAAACAAATCAATTAACATTCGACAAGGAAATAAATAGTGTTACCCCATTTAACTAGTATTAAAATAATTTCATTCATATTTTGTGATATCTTCATTTTCTTTCCTTTTTTGGATCAATTGTTGAGGAAACATCCTTTCAGAATTATGTATTTTCAATCAAAATTTCATACTAAATGGATATCTGAGAAAATGAAAACGAAAATGAAAAAAGGATTCAGAAATGAAAAGAACATTCAAATTTGCAGGCGAACAATCAGTGCCTGAAGGGTTTTTAGGTTTTTTGACTGAAAGGGAGAGAAATAGGAGAGTTGGGGGCGATTGGAGAAAATATAAATAAATTAGGGTTTACAGAGGAGGAGTGTGGGTCGCGTGATTAAATAGAATGAATGGCAAAGTTTACGAGGATTAAACGGGTTGGATTTTGGGTTTTTTTGTGGGTCATGAATTGGATTAATTTAGGAGTTAAAATTGAATGTGAATTTCGGCTAAAGTTAACATAATTCAACCAATTTTTTTTTTGAAAGATCTTGATAATTTTATTTAGGGTTATTATTTAAATATTAAAATACTTAATATACGATGATATTGATAAAATCATATAAAAATTAATAGTAATAAGTATAATAATTAGCTAAGTACATGGTGACAAATACATATGTAATTTTGTCAGAATTAAAAATGTAATTAAAATTTTAAGAAATAGGTATAATAATAGTAATAATAGCAATAATAGCAGTACAACAACAACAATAATAATAATAATAATGATGTAATATAGAAAATATTATTTTTATATATAATATGAGTGATAAAATATTACCTAAAATTTTGAATAGAACTATAAGAATGTAATAATTTTGCTACAATTTTTGTTGTTTTGACATTTCAATATTGTTGCCAAAAGTGCTTTTGGCACTAAGAAACAAAGTTGTAGTGAATGTTGATGTAAATATTGTTTGGAAATAATTTATGCAATGATAAATAATATTGTGACTAAAAGCTAATTATTTACACAACAAAAAAAATTATTGCAATAAAGAAGATTTTATTGGTAAAGAAAATCACATTATTATGACTTATGCGATTATTTAGAAACAAAAAAAATTATTGCAAGAAATTATTTTTTTTCTCAATAAACTTAATTGTTGCAAAAAAAAAAAAGGGCAAGAAAATTGGTCGATAATCTTTCACGAATGTTTTTAGCAACAATTATTATCATGGTAAATCACGTTTTTTTCTACAATAGCATATCATCATTTTTAATTTTAGCAATGATTTATAAGTAATTGTTACAGACACATACACAAAAACTCACATATTTTTTTTAAAAAAATTCACAAATTTGTGTGTATATATTTATACATATATTCCAAGGTCAATACATAAAACTAATGTACTTTAAAAAAATTGTGAATAATAGACCTTTTACCTAAAATATGATTCCAATCAAGATTTTTATTGAGTTTAAGTATTTCAGGGTCATTTGATAGGCGATTAGGATTTAAGTAATTAAATTGTACCTCGTGTAGTTAAAATGATTCAAGTACAATAAGTCACTTATGTGTGAACATGTGTTAGACAACACAAAAGGATTTCTCCAGAATTATTAAGTTAATTTAGAGTTACGTTGCTATGATATATTGTATTGATTTTCGTGCAGTAAATGACAAACCTTGGCAATACTTTTTAGTATATTTTAAATTTGATAAATATTATTTTCAATGAAAGTATCTACTCTGGCACGCCATACCTCACAACCAAAGAAAATAATAAAAACAAACATACCTACACACTCAACACAATAAACAAGACTTAAGGTGTCAAATGATGTGAGTTGAATTTGAGGGGGAGGGGGAGTGGGGAGGGGAGGAGTGTTTATAGTGTGACTTGGGTTTAGAGGGTTGTGTGGTGTTAATGGTGTGACTCAATTTTAGATTGAGTTTTGAGAAATTAAATCAGGTGCGAACATATTAATCCTTTGGCCATTTGTTTCAACTTCTTAATTATTATTTTTTTTTTTTCATTTTTTTCTCTTTCACAACTCAATAAATAAAACTTGAGGTGTTAAATGGCATGACTTGAATTTGAGGATGTTAATTAGCATGACTTGAATTAAATTTTAAAAGATTAAAATAGTCTTAATCTATATAGTTTGGAGATATCAAATAACGTGATTGAATTGAACTTTATCAAACATGACAAAAAGTGGCAATCTCACAAAAATAATGGGCTAGGTCCGTTGGGTCGGTCTGGTCTAACCCGTGATTTGATAGGGCTGGGCAACGATTTTTGAAGCCCATTTTTAAAAAAGGCTTTTAAGCCCGGCCTGAATAAGCTTGCCGATTTGTGGGGCTTAAGAAATGTGGATAGGGCCGGCCCATGGGCCAAATAAAAATTAATTAAAAAATAAAAATAAGATAGAGTATTAAAAATAACAAGAGTCTAAACTCAAAATCTGTTTAAAGTTTGAAATATTACAATTTAAATACAAATTATGTTTATAAAATATGAACTACATAAAATAAAAATTTCCTAATATTTCTAGGGAATCACTACATAGGCCATAGTCTATAGAATATTGTCATAGTTTTTGTGTTTTATCATGATCATTGTAAAATAATTAGGTTAATATTTCTATTTAGCTATTTATTCTTTTACTTGAAATCAAACTTAATAAATATTATAAAGATAATTTTATTTGTGTATTTGATTAACAAGTAGTAACACTAACAACTACTGTCTTGTCGATATTTATGATAATATTTTTAAATTATAATTTAATTTAAGAAATTATAAAAAAATATACTTTTAAGAAAAGAGGGCTAGCCCAGCAAAGCCTGTAGCACACATACTTGTAAGCTGGGTCGATCATTTTCTGGCCCACACAAAAAATGAGCTAGCCCGGTTTGACCCGACAAATTTAAAAGCTTGTATGGATCGGCCCGGATGGGGTCAACCCATATTGACAGCTCTAATGGGGACTGTAAAACTATTTCTTTCTTTTAATTATTTTTCCATCTATTATTTTTGTGGCTAGTCCCTAGTATTATCGTTTTACAGTTTGTTTTAGCTCTTTTTTTCATTTTCTTTTTTTCTTTCACAAACCTATTTTATTTAAATTATATATTTGCTCTATTTTTTTTACTACCTTGAATTTTTTATTTAAATATAATTTAAACGTTTTTAAAATTTATCCATTTAATGTTACTCTTTTCTTAATTTTCTTAGTTATATGTAGTTATATGTAGATTTATTAAATGTAGATTATAATTCAATTTTATTAACTAGCGGTAACTTCGCATTAAAGATAGTGCACTACTAAGAACACACTTTTTTTGAAGTTACAATACAGGCATATAGTTATTTATCAAAAATTATAATCTCAAAATTAAGAAATTGATAGATTTCCCTAAAATTTTCCTTTAGCATCTATCAGTTAATTTAATTTAAATGAAGAAACTACTGGAAAAAAGTTGTAATTTCATTAATCATAGAGTTTCGTTGATTATATTGGTCTCATTAAGAAAAATCAGAATGAAAAAAACTTCGTTAATTTTTCAATAATGTCCATTAATTTAGTACAACTTAACAAAATAGTAGACCAATGATATTTGTAGATTTTGTTTTTCGGTAGAACACAACTTTTTATAAATGATGGCACTCGTAGTTATCAAATATTGAATTTACCTTTGATTTAAATGAATTATGTTTATAAATGAGTGGATTAGTGACTCATCTAAAAGTTACTTAAGTTAAATGAATTAGATTGAAATAAATTTAAAACAAGATATAGTCCAATACACTCAATTCTTATAAAGTTTTAAATTTTTTAATATGTTTATATTTTATTTAAGTGGTAAAAGATTTGTTTTTATTTGTTATACCGGCTATATATATATATATCCGTGTATATATATACATGTATCATTATCAATATATCACAATTCAGTTGATGCAAAAGTATGTTGAATAAATACCCAATTTTACACCAAAGAATACCATTCATATGAAAAAAGAAATGGTCTTTCTTTTACATCGACAAAGGTGTATAGGAATAAGAATTATCCATTATTGCGGGCACTATAAATTTCTAATCAAAGAATTCTACAAAGTACAAAGTTAGTTCTACCCACTAAACAAACAAAAAATGTAGTATATTATAACGACTTGTTCCCGTCATTATGGAAAAGCTAATGGGGAAGGAATTTGGGCCAGAAAACTTTTGAGTAGTAACTTGAAAATTTCCTACCTAGGCACGACTTGGCCAAAATCTGAGTCAGGTGAGGTCTAGGGAAATCTGGTAATCGATGAGGGATTTAATTATGATCTTGATCATGTGAGTGGATAGCCAAGACGTTAAGGAGCCTATACGGCGTTCCGGAATTGAATTCGGGCGAGTAGAACTCCCAAAATTGATCTTGTTGTGAAGGGGTAGTTTTAGAACGTCAAGGTTTGAAGGTGTGTTGCGAAATAGGAGCTTGGAGCTCAAATTCCGAGTTTCTGTCTCCGTGCAAGCTATCGGGGCGGGGTTAATTCTGCCAGGGAGGGGCCTCTATGGCGAGCCAGTAGTGACTTAAACAGGGGAAAAATCCCAAAAACGTTATTTTCTGCAAAACTTCATTCTTCAGAGCTAAGGGACGACCTAGGGCAGTTTCTCATCAAAATCCCACGAATTCTCACGCCGAAGGTAAGTTAATTACTCCCCTACTCCGTATTTCGATTCTTAGAACTTAGAATCCTTGTTAATTATCGTTGGGGGAGGATTTTGGCCTGAAGTTAATGGTGGGAAAAGCCCTAGTTGAGCATTAGGTTCATGGGTTTGGCCTTGGGTTGATATTTTGTTATAATTTGGGTAATTTAGGCCTCGTTTATTGATCCTTGCATTAATTAATTGATTTAGACCAAGAACAAGCCGCAAGACTCCGAAAAGGGAAGGCTCAAGTGTCTTAGGAGTATTCAGGCTTGGTTTCGAGGTAGGTGATGGTTCGACTTTCTATTGTGTGATATATGCATGTTAATTGCTCCATTGTATGCATGTATATATGTGAACAGAGAAACGTGAATCGAATCTAATGAAATGATTATGTATGAACAATTACATGGCATGAACTTGTTACTTGACTGTGTGAATGGGTGCACTGTTCATTATGGGTGTGGTTGTGACTGTGGTTGTGCTGACTGGACCGCGTGTCACGTTCCGAAACATATATTGGATCAGGTGTCACATTTTGACACATATATTGGACCGGGTGTCACGTTTCGACACATGTATATTGGATCGGGTGTCACGTTTCGACACACTAACAGTTTGGGTGTGGATTCCAAGAGAGGACCACTTGTGATTATTCTTTCATGACTATTTGTCGTTGATATTGAGAAATTGTATCTTGCTCCTGAAAAGATAATTGAATTGTGCATTGTGTATTAGTGTGTTTACTGTGTTGTAATTACTTGCTTATATTTCGCTAACTGGAGTAGCCGGGTGATCCTACCAGTACATCATAGTTTCGTGTACTGATACTGCACTTGCTCTTTCTTTGTTGAGTACAGGGCATCTTCAGGAGGCTACTGACCGACCTCAGCTAGGAGATTATTGACCGAGACCGGATTCGAGGGTGAGCCAGTTCTTTCAGAATGCCATGGATCCATCATTAGTTTAGTCCATTCTTTTCAGACTCAGACTATATATTTAGGCTTTACTTATGTTTAGTTTTTGGGGTGGTACCCCATTTATATTAGACTTGTTGGTTAGTAGTGTTTTGGTACAATGACTTTTAGGTTCTAGGGGTTGAATTTCTACGAGGGTTATGCTTAGTGTATTGTTAAACCTTCGGAGTTTATGGGAACTCCATATTTAATTCATTATTTAAACCTGCTTCCGTATCTTTAAAATGGCTTAGTCGGGTTGTGGTAGTGGTTCTCCTACCGAAGGGTTAGTGTGGGTGTCAATCACGGCGGTCTGGGTCGTGACAAGGTTAGTATCAGAGCCCTAGGTTTGTTGATCTCATTGTACCAAAACGAGTCTAGTAGAGTCTTGCGGATCGGTACAAAGACTTCTGTACTTTTCTTTGAGAGGCTATAGGACTTCAGGAAATCTCTCAGTTTCTTTTCTTTTTTTGTACTATGACTTGATTCCAATTGGTAACTGGTGATCCCAATTAGTATCTAATCTCCTTCCCTTTTATGTTCGCAGATGGTTAACACGTGATACAATGCGCCAGGCCTGTAGCTCCCATCAATGAGCCAGCAGAGGATCCCGCAGCAAGAGGTAGCGGTCGAGGTAGGGGTAGAGGCCGAGAAAGGGTGGCACCCGCCAGGGGTGAAGCCCAGTTGAGAATGATCCCAGGGAAAAGGCCGCTCCTGCACCCCAAGAAGAGGTGGAAGAGAATGTGGAGATCGAAGATGAGAAAGATGCACAGGCTAAGACTACAGGTCTTCCTCTCTTAGACCCAATGTTAGCTCAGTAGTTCATTACTTTTATGAAGGGGTTGATTGGATCTGTAGTCCTTCCCACAATGCAAGTAGCTCAACCTCCAGTCAACCACCCCATTGCTGCTACCGTTCCCATGGTGGGTGGAACATTAGACATTGATTTCTTCTTCTTCCGTCCCCTATTGGGTCCTGTGATGACTGGTACTAAGCATGAGATGTTGACTAAGTTTCTGAAGCTGAAGCCACCTGTGTTCCATGGTTCTAAGAGTGAGGATTCCTATGAGTTCATTCTAGATTGCTATGAGAGGCTTCACAAGTTAGGCATTGTAAACCAGCATGGAGTGGAGTTCATGACCTTCCAGCTTCAAGGTGAGTCTAAGCAGTGGTGGAATGGAGATCATCAGCCTTGCCCCCACTCACCTGGACACAGTTCCATGCCTTGTTTCTGGAGAAATATGTGCCCCAGACTTTGAGGAATCACAAGAAGGATGAGTTCATGGCCTTGGAGCAGGGTGGTATGATTGTAGCTGCTTAGAGGCTAAATTCCATGCCTTGTCCAGATATGTTACACAGTTGGTGACTATAGAGGAAGAAAGGATTCGTCTATTCGTTATGGGATTGAACCCCGAATTACAGGTATTGTCTGTTCACGTGACCTCTGCAGGTAAAAGTTTAAATGAGGTGACAGACTTTGTGAAGAAAGTGGAATGAGTTCGACGTGATGGGCAGGCCAAGGCTTTGGCTAAGAAGCCCAAGAACACAGGTAACTTTCATGGTTCCTACTCCAGAGGTTCAGGTAGGCCGACAATTGCAGCCCTCCCAATTCAGTCAGACATGCCCGCCTCTACAGGTGGTTACTCGGGAACTCCACAGCAGAATCCTATTCAGGATAGTCTGGGAGCTGCACCGGCGTCTAGTAGCAGGGCGTCTTTTGACAGCAGTTGTTACAATTGTGGGGAACCTAGACATATGAGGAGAGATTATCCCCATCCACGCATATCTGACCCCGTGCAGCAGGAGACAAGAACAGTGATACCAGCAGACATCGGTAGTAATGGCAGAGTACGTCCACAAGGTGGGCGATGAGGGAAATCAGTGAGGTTGTGGAGGCCGAGGAAATGGTAGAGTAGGTAGGGGAGTAGTGCAGCCAGTCAAGGAGGTTGCCAGCCAAGATGACAAGGCTCAGTTTTATGCCTTTCCGAGCAAGACCGAGGCTGAGACGTCTGATGCAGTGATCACATGTACTATTCTTCTGTAAGATGAATGGCTACCATTTTTTTTATCCGGGTTCTACTTATTCATATGTGTCAGTTCACTTTGCCTTGGGATTTGATGCGGTTTGTGATATGCTTGATGCCCTCATCCATGTTTCTACCCTAGTTGGAGAGTCTGTCATAGTCACCCATGTATATCGTGTTTGTCATGTCCTGTTTATGGGTTTCCTGACTTGGGCTGATTTGATTATTCTGAATATGACTGACTTTGATATAATCTTAGGCATGACTTGGTTGTTCCCCTATTATGTTGTGATTTAATTGTAATGCTAAGTTTGTGACTCTAAAGATCCCATGTAGGGAAAATATAGAGTGGGAAGGGGTGTACAAGCCTAAGCCACATAAGGTCATATCTTTTGTTCGGGCTAGGAAACTGGTGGGGCAGGGGTGTTTAGCGTATTTGGCCCATATTCGGGATGTTGATGCCGAGTCTCCCTCTATTGATTCTATTCTTGTAGTTTCTAAATTTAAGGAAGTGTTTCCTGCCGATTTTCCTGGTATGCCTCCAGATAAGGATATACATTTCTGCATTGACTTGGACCCGAGCACTCACCCCCATCTCCATTCCTCCTTATTGCATGGCTCCGGCATAATTGAGAGAGCTTAAGGCTTAATTCTAGGAGCTTCTTGATAAAGGGTTCATCTGTCCTAGTGCTTCCCCGTAGGGTGCTCCGGTCTTGTTTGTTAAGAAGAAATATGGTAGTTTGAGGATGTGCATAGACTACCGACAGTTGAATAGGGTCACCATTCGAAATAAGTATCCATTGCCTCGGATAGATGATCTCTTTGACCAGTTGAAGGGTGCATCAGTTATCTCTAAAATTGATCAAAGGTCTGATTATCATCAGTTAAAGATTAGGCCACAGGATGTACCCAAAACGGCGCTCAGGACCCGCTATGGGCACTATGTGTAAGATCCCGTACTTTCTTTTCTCTATTCTTGCATAATATATGTGGCGTAGTATGGCATGGTTATATGAGGTGTATATCACTTTGTATCGTATATTGGGGATTAAGATTGCAAATGGGTGGCAGTATCAAGGAACTAAACTAAAGTTTTAGGTCAAAGGGACCCCTCAAACAAAGTTCATGATTAAAGAAATGGCTCGGGTAGAACTTCACCTGTTTGAAGGGTTAAAATTGTCCCATGCCTTGTGGATAATCCTATAAGTGTACAACTTGCTAAGAATAGTATGTTATGAGGTATTATAATAGCACAAGGGTCGTATGTTAGGTTTTGAAGTCAAGAAAATTAGTGAAACTAAGGTCGACAAAAGTTATCGAAGTTTCTCTAATAATATTCTCTTAACTTTGGGTCAAATGTCTTGGATGTTTTCTCTCAATATATATAGAGTTAGAAGGCCTATGACCCATCAAATCAAAGGCCTATGAGTCTAGTTTGCAACAAACAAAACCCCATATCCAACCAACATCGGAGTAAAAATTTATGAGGGTTTTACTGCGGACTACTTGGGTAGAATCGGGTCACGATCCGGGTCGGGTCAATAATGTGGTATGTCGGCTTACTCAACGTTTTAAGCCACAAAAATATTTCTTTTCACTCCCTGATCAGAAATAAAGCTTAAGAGAGGGTTCTAATGGAGTTCTTGCATGATAAAGGTTAGTTTTTGACGATTTCTACCATTAAAGGTTGTCCCCGTGCCTAGAAATGTGATTTCTACACGTGGCAATCGTTTTCCCCTTCTATTAGCTGCATTTGGAGCTAGTTTTTGAAGATATAAATTTGTAGTTATTGGTGTTTCTTCAAGATCACAATTTCATTTTATATTACCTCGGGAGCTAATGAAACTATTTTAGTAAAATCTAAAAAAGGTACTGTTAATAATCCCGTAGGTACTGAAACCTTAATTGTTATTTGAACAAGTAAAAGTTTTGTCTTGGTTCGAGTGGGGCACTCAGATTGAAGAGCATGTACTAATATTCAAGGTTTACACTTGGTTAACTAAGGTAATCATCTCGGACTCTCTTAAAATTGTTTTTATGAAGTTTTACGGACGTTTCGTCAAGTTGGGGCCATATGTCAAATCTACCGATTTAAAATCAATTATGAACTGTTTATAGGTGCGTACCAGCTGTGTATATATAGTGTTTGCAAAACTTAGAACATAAGGAAAAAATTTTGTGCAGAAGCTACGGCCATTCGAGCGTTCATTGGAATAATATGTTAAGGCTAAGCTTTGTCCTTCATTTTAGCACCACTCCTGGCAAATTCCTAAAACGCCAAATGTGATATTTTGCTATTGTCTTTGCTAGAAAGACCTTCAGTGAAATGCATTGGGATCTGAGCTGAATTATTTTCATGATTCTATTATTTTGATATTCCACTCGTTTGGGTAAATAGAGTATTCGACATATACATGTCATTTATCGGTTTCCTTGATTATATGTCCGCATGTATGAATTCTTATTCTTCTTTGGGTGATGTGACTTAAAATATCACGGGAGACCCTTATTACTTGTAACCAACCCTCTTTTCCCCACTAAAGTTTTTATGAAAAATCTTTAAAGTAACTCACGATCTTCAAAACTCTCAAATATAACTTAAATGTTTAAACTATTAGAACACTTGGTTTTTGAAATACTTCCTTTATAAATTATGTAGGAACCAAGTTAGGAACTAAGTAAATCACCTTAAACTAGTTATGAATATCTGCAAGGTTAGGTTATCTTTCTAAAATTAGAGTTAACTTTTCAAGCTTATTTTGAAGAGCATATGAGGTTCCATGAGATGGTTACATGTTATACGAAAGTGATTATGGGGTTATGAAAACAAGACTACAAACGGGCCAAGATTGGCATCATGACAACAATAACATATAGGTGTTATAAATCCATGATATGACATGCTATGCATTCTACTCCCGAGCTATAATCGGGAGGTATGGGGCCTATTGCCTATATTTATACGTATGAGACACCGATTGCCATAGGTTGACGTATATGATATCGGTTATCTACC
>JAJOOF010064228.1:0-14957 GCA_029582545.1 Solanum lignicaule | reverse complement strand
CAACGTATAAAAGCTGCAATGATTCTCTATAAAGACGACAAAAAGATGGAATTATTTTTACGTATGGGTGAACATGATCGTCAGACAATGATGTGGATGGTTGTCCATGATAAACTTTGAAGTACGGTGAACTTGTGATATAAGTGGCTACACTAGTTTAGTAATTTTTGCTTGAAATCACTTCGAAGTGTGACAACAGTGGCATTTTTTGACATCTCCGATTATTAATGTGCGCATGAGCATGTTAAATCTTTTTGTGTAACTAAGTTTTATCAAAATATCTCAACTCTTGTGTCAATGCTAAGTGCAGATGTAATTATATAGTTGTCGTTACAGCTCTTCAAATTCTCGTGTAGCCATTTAATTTTGAGATTCTGAAATGCAATTATGTAGCTGCTATGACAGTTCTTTAATCTGTCTTGTATTTCTCTATCTTGTTTCTGTTTTTATCTGTTAATTTCTCTATGAGTTGATGGTTCATAACTGTTGTGATGCTCACGTGTAATTAGTGAATTTGTAAGAGGAAAAACAGAATCAGGAGGCTGAATCGAAGAAAAAAGGTGTGTGTATGAGATCTAGAGAACAACTAGTTTCTGTTATATGACAAATTGTTTGTGTCAAAATGAAACTGGTTCAAACAGCCGATGAAGGATATAGAAGATTCATATAGCCTATCACACTAGTTTGGTATTGAGATCCAGATGATCATTGATTGGTTGATCCTCTTTTGTTTTTTTCTGTTTTGGGGGAAGGGAGTTACGAGCTCTCTCTTCTCGCCACTTCCTTTCTAAATTTAAGAAAAAGGAGTAAATGATTCTGGCAGTAGCAGCTGGAACATTGCATCAGTGGGACAATTAATATGGCAGATTGTAATAAATAAGGAAATCTTGTGGGTAAAATGGGTACATGGAATTTATCTTAGAGAGGAAACCTTGATATGGAGTCACAGGGCACCTATTGATAGTAGTTGGTATTGGAGGAAGCTTAATGCAATAAAGGAACAGATACATGGCTGGTATTGCAAGGGAACAAGTTCCTCTACAGGCAACTGCAGAATCATCAACTGGAAGCAAATGAGTAGTTGCTGGTGCTGGAATGGTGAAGCAGTGTATTTGTTCACCAACAATCCATCCAGGCTCATTTAGGTGCAGGCATCATCATGCTGATTATAAATGGGTTGTTCCACTAGGAAATAAGCAAAATCACTTTGGTGCTTCTGTCGCCAAGGCTCTATGACAATTCTGCTGTACAAATTCGAATTGTCATTTGTAATTTTTGATTTTTTAATAGGATGTAGATGATCTTGTTCGTACGTCTCAAATATTTACTATGTCCCAATTTATGTGGAAATGTTATGAGTGTTTAGTTACAAAAAGAGATTTGCAATTATTATTGTTGTGATATGTGAATTTAAATGGATAAAAGATGTATGGCAGGGGATAACACAGTGGACAGGCATAACAATGACAAACAATGGGATTAAACAGGTTTTGGAGAGAACAAAAAGGAAGCATTGGAAACAGTTTCAGAAAGAGACATTTGCAGCTATATGTGGGGCTATTCTCTACCACACATGGCGTGCAAGAAACTGGAAAAAGTTTAAAGGGAAGCATGTACATACAGAGGAGGCAGTAGCTCAGATAAAAAAAGAGATTATAGAGAGAGTACAGTTCTTCAGTAGTTCAAGGAAAGCACAAAAATGTAAACGGTTTATTCGATTACTTAGTAGTTAGTTTTCTTGTTTGTTGGAGGCCTAGTTTCTGATATCAGAAATGGGTGCTCTTTATTTGTATTGGTATTTTGTGGTAATGGTAATATTTTACATTGGTTACCAAAAAAAAAAATTGACCTCATTGATGAAATTCATTTTGGAAATCTACTAATAATGGAGCTGGCATCTTCTTTTCTTTTCTTTTTTTAATCTTATTTCAATATAGTAACAACCATTTAATTTTATATTTGAAAAAAAAGAAAGGAATAGGAGTAAATAATGTTTTAGCAAAGAACCTTGTTGCAAAGGAAGTGTACAAAGAAATAAAGTGTGAAGGGTATTTTTGTAAACATACATTTTTTTAATAGACATTATGCAAGATTTGTTATTTCTAATACATCAAACCAAACAGTGTATAAGAAATAATGCAGACATAAGTAATGCCAGCACTACTAATGTAAGCATTACTAATACACCCTATTTTGTATTATTCTTATACACTCTACCAAACGACCCCTTATATGTATGACATATTATATATATATATATATATATATGTATGTATGTATGTACCTTGCATTTGAACCTGTTGGCATATCTAAAATTTTGAAATAACATGTTAAAAGATTAGAATGTTTTTAGCAATGTTTGATCCAAAAAGTTAGTATAGCCAATATATTTTGTAAAGGGGTGATGTAAAAAAAAATAGGCCTACCTATTAGGACTCATTCTATAGTCACATTTGTTTTGTTAAATAGATATAAGCCTACTTTCCTAATTCTTTTTTTTTTTTTTTAAATAAATAAATATATATATATATATATATATATATATATATATATATATAAAATTCCACAAGTTAATTATTTTTAGCCTTTATGTATCTCTAAATTCATTTGTAAGTCCCAATTCATGAGTTCTATTTTTTTCCTACTTAAATACCTAAATGAATATTATTTCAACCTTTTAAAAATTCAATTGAGAATTTTAGATGATAATTTCCCAATTCCTTAAGATAAAGGCCTAAGTCGATATAAAAAAAAATTTCCCCAATTTTGAAATATTATTTTAACCTTTTGAAACTTCATTTGGAAAAATTTTAAAACTAAAATCCCCTCTTTTCAACTTAAAAAGCCTGAAAGAGTATTATAAGTAAAATTGTTAACCCATTTTTTAAGAAAAATATCTTTTGTATCATTTGTTCTAAAGGTGTCGCAACTAAGTTTATAAACAAATAATATTAGTTCACATAAAAATAAAAGACAAACAATATATCAAAAACATGTAAGTAAAGGTTAGCCAATATATATCCAAACAATATAATTAAGACTCGAAAAGAGGAAGGCTAAGAAATATTGAACTCCTAGTTTACGAGATTCCAAGCGTTGCGATGATCCTAATTGTTGTTGGCCTAATACTTTAAGCCAATAACGAGTTCCAAAATAGAAACTCCAGCCCTCCGATTGTACATGAAACATAAGAAGAAAAATGAAGAAGCAAATTAGAAATAACAAAAAAAAAAAAGAATATTAGAAGCAAGTAATTTTCTTAGACAGTTAGCTTTGCAAAGGATATGTGATTACTGTAATACATGTTTTAGCCTGAATACTTCGAGAATTCAGACATGTCTTTTTACTCTCAACTAAAGATAAAATATGGCAGACATATAGAAACAGGCTAATACAATAAATTAGTGAGAATCAAGAGACCTACAATCAAAAATTCCAAGGTTGGGGAGTGAGACTTTTACCATTAATATGACTTGGTTACCAATAATACACTCCATCAATGTGATTCTCTAGTAATCCTTAAGAAACTTTTATGAACAAGAGAACTAAAAACGTGACGTTGTCATGTTATAGTGAATTATGGCCCTTTTTTTATTACAATTATAGCATCGCACAAAGCTTATTCAATAAGGACTAGTTCCTTTTGTTTTTAAAAGGGAAATAAGGAAGCATCCTATGGACAAAAGATTATTTCCAAGTCAAAAAAATTTAACAGAAGAGGAAACTATTCCCATGAGTGTAACAATTCAACAAGAATCTGCTATACTTAACTAAGAGATGCATAACATACACTTGGTTCATCACATGACATGAGCTCTACACCTTCATAACAACATACTTTCTAGTTGTGCTAGAATGATTCCAGTGAGAAGTCATTTTCAAACTTGACAAGTTTATTAGATAGTCCCTTCAAGAGTTATCAGCTATATCGACCAATTTACGCATATACTTATAGTAAATGAGGACGGGACAATCAGATTCAATCGGCAACACTTGAACAAGCAACTAGAATAATATATAAACTATATTCTATACAGACTGAACATAACCAAAGACAAGGGTGATAGATGTTATATTCAAATACAACACAAACCGCAAAATTTGAATAGCAATCGCATTCCTAAACTAAATTCGCAAATAGAAACCGCGCATACGAAATATGGAATGAAAAACAAACCTACGCAAACATAAAGGAAGATTAAAATAAGTTTAAATCAAAGCAGACTTATGTCGTTCTTAGATGAAACTTGTGATATCTTAAACAAGCATAAACTTTAACGGCTTCTTGCTATATATGTATTATTTTTTGTATTCAAGAAACATAAGAAAGTAAACATGCATGATTTTTGATAAAACAAAGAAGGATATGAACCCGAGAAGGAAGATAGTACAACACATTAGAGTCGAAATAAGCATGAGGAACATCCAAGCTAAGCCTAGTTAACTAACTCAAGATTTAACAGAAAACAAAGCTATTTCAAGCTTTAAATCAAATCATGAATCCTAAAGAAAGGGAATGCAAGAGTTATATAATCAGATCAAACTTTCTAGTAGTTGGGGGGAAACGAGAAGAACTTTAAATAAAGATAAACAACAATGATTCTGTCCATCTTTTAATTCACTCTTAATATCAAAATAGAATCTAATCTAACGAATATACCACATGCTCAGGTGTCTGAAGAATTCACTATCAAATAGATGCTAGTTAAAGATTTAGTCGAGATCGATTTATATTACATCCAAACTAGCAGCCTGCTTCTCCTATTGACATGGATTAAAATATGATAAGTTGCCTAGAATCAGTAACACAAACATCAATTTAGCTTTAAGACTAAAGCCTTCTTCACATTCAATATTTCTAAATTGTATCTATATTAATAAAATATGTTAGTAACAGCCTCATTGCATATTTTTATAGCAGACGTTCCAACAGATTACATTAAGACCAACACGAAATGAAAAGATTTGACGAAAAAAAAGTACCTTTTGTCGAGCAGCAAACAGAGGCTTTGACGTCAAGGATTCCGACTTTAAACTCGAACTTTGGACTTGGATTCAAAGCCAAAATATAAAAAAATGATGAAAGGTTCTCGAACTATTGTTCTTGAAGTGTATTGCTCCTATGTTTTCTCTACTGCTCGGATATTTTGAATCCTTGCTCCCTTTTTTGATAATTTTAGAATGGTTGTTCCCCACGATTTTATTTTCGAATGAGGCAAAACACCTCTTATATAGGCGAAATCCGGACTTCAAAAATCCGGATTTGAAAATCAAAATTATCAAAATCCATAGTGTAAAGCAAGGAACGAGTGAAATCTTTGTAAAGATCACCTTTTTTGGTTTCTCGGACTTGAAATTTGTTCTTGGGTTTTCTTTCCGATGTAAAAATAGGGACAAAGGTGGGATTATTGACGGCCGTGGTAGATAAAGGTGATGGAGGGGACTTGAAGTTTATAAGAGGAGGTTGAGGACCACCGGAAATTTCCATTTTCCTGCGGTCCATAGGCAATATCGCTAAGAAAAGTTTATGGGAGAGGGTGCATCTATGAGGAGCGTCTGGGGAAGAGACGTTCTAGGGAAGAGGCGAGGTCTTGGAAAGGAGAAAAGGGCGCGTTCTTTTCTTGAAGCAATGACGCACCAAAAAAAAAAGTACATGGGTCGGTAGGGGTGTACTATCTTTGAAAAGTCTTGATTTAATTTTGACCGTCTGATCAAGTGATCGGACGGTTAATAAAATAAAGGGTTTTAAAAAATAAATAATCATATTATGTGTATATATATATATATATATATAATAGTAAAATGATGGATTAATTAGAGCATTTAGATTAGATTGTAGGGCCGGGATTGAATCTAAAGAAACACAATCCATGTGCTCGCCTACGTGGCATACATGAATTGGTCGGTTTAAGGGGACTTGGATTGCCAAAATTGCTCAAACTAAATTCATTTAAATTATAGCTTCTCCTTTATTAAATAGTCATAATTTATTAAATTAAAAATAATTATTTTGCAAGATTAGCTTGTTTGATAAAATTAGTCACTATTAAAATTAAATTAAATGTAAATTAGTGAGTCATTAATTAATTAAGCTTTCTAACTTAAAAAATGTACGAAAAAATAAATATTGAAACAAAAGAAAATTATATTTGAACAAAAAAATAGATTCGATTCTTAAGAACGACACTTATTTTTTTAAAAAATGACAAAGTAAGTAGTAATATAATATATTTAATTTTTAGAAGAAATAACATTTATGAAATAAATTTATCAAGTAAATTAAATAATTAAAAATCTCTTCGTATTCCTAAAAAATTTCATAACATATATATTATTATTATTATTATTAGTATTATTATTAATTTAGTTAAATGTGGGGAGCCAAAATTGGGTGTCAACTGCTTGCCCTTTTCTTTGTCCATGGAAGAGAGTAAAGAAGACGTGGACAAAGAAATATTGACACAATCCAATTTTAGGCGACCCACCAAAATACACTTTGAACAATAACTTGGCAAGAATGTTTATGGAGTTATGGCCGAACTCTGGCTTCCGAGATGCCTACATATCTCAGGTTTCATGAGAAATTAGGCCATATGTAGTTCGAGAACATAGCAAATTTTTATTAAAAATTTGCCCCAGTATCGAATTATGATAATACTGAAATCTTTTGATGGTAAGGTATGAAGAGATTAGCATGAATAGAGGGATGAAATATAGTTCTAAATAAACTTGAATGAGAAATGCTCTGTAGCAACTTCTAAAGACTTATGGTAGAGAGATGAATTTTCAAAAAGACCGCCCTAGTGTCGAGTTATAATGTACTGAGGCCGAAAGTTGTAAGTAAGATTTAAATTTGAACTTCTGAAAATCGAGTTGAATTTTGAAAGTGAATCCTTAACGTAGCTAGTGATGCTTGACATTGCACTAACTTGCCCTAGTTTGCTACTTAGAGGGAGTTCCTCGTTGTAATGCATTGTCCTACAAAACATGTAAAAGGGTGAAAAGTACCTATTGCGGTTCAAAAATTATAAATTGAAATAGTAATGTAAAGAGTAGTGTATAGATGTTCAAACGATTGTTAATGTCTCATTTTGTGTTGTGAGTGTGATGTAGGTAAAATAACTTGTAATGTAGAGGCCCTCGACTGGCGGGATTGTTGTAATGTAAAAGCATGTATACGGTTGTGTAAAGCTTGTAAGGTAAAGCCTCCAGCTAGCGAGGCTGTTGTAATGTAAAAGCTTGGATCCGGCTGTGTAAAGCTTGTAATGTAAGGCCTCAAGCTGGCGGGGCTGTTGTAATGTAAAAGCCTGTATCCGGCTGTGTAAAGCTTGTAATGTAAAGCCTCCGGCTGGCGAGGCTGTTGTAATGTAAAAGCCTGTATCCGGCTGTGTAAAGCTTGCAATGTAAAGCCTCCGTCTGGCGGGGCTGTTGTAATGTAAAAGCATGTATCCGATTATGTAAAGATTGTAACATAAATTTAATTGTCGGCGTGTGACAGCGTTTCTATGCGTGCTTACCCCCGATCGATGGAGCTTCAGTGACGTCACTGCGATGTGGTCTCCGACTGGCGGAGTGTTGGCTTATTTTGCTTATATACATTCTCTGATTGGCTGAGTTCGATCGATGTTTGCTATATACAACCTCCGATTGGCGGAGTTTGATGATGTTTGCTATGTACAACCTTCAGGTGGCGGAGTTTGATGATGTTTATTATGTACAGCCTCCAAGTGGCGGAGTTTGACGACGTTTGTTGTGTACAGCCTCCGGTTGGCGGAGTTTGACAATGTTTTGCTACAAGCTCCAGTTGGTGGAGTTATTTTGACAGAAAATTAAACATCCTATTCTCCTACGAGGGCCCTCTTTTCTTCAGTATTTGATCTAGATCTTGAGCGTACCTGTGAAGATTTAAACAAAATATATTTTAGTCATAAGATGCAAGTTGAAGTATTTTCGGGAAATGAAGTAGAGAAAG
The DNA here is from genome assembly GCA_029582545.1 of Solanum lignicaule. NCBI lineage: Eukaryota > Viridiplantae > Streptophyta > Magnoliopsida > Solanales > Solanaceae > Solanum > Solanum lignicaule. The sequence goes on along the minus strand of JAJOOF010064228.1, from coordinate 6,985 downwards.
AGTATTTTGGCTCATGATTGTGAGAAATCGAATGGCGTTTCCAGTCATTCCCCAAGACTTGATGTTATTTTCTTGATTCTTGTATTCCTGCACTCAAAGAAAATTTTAGTTTGGAAGGAGGTGTTGGTTTGCATCAACTTGCGAACTGAAGCTTCGTCACTAGAATCCTTCGACACCTCGTCAGTACCGCACATAGTTTCTTAACCTAGAGACTTGGTAGGTGGATGAGTGGAAAAAAATATTTTGAAAAGAATTAGCTTGTTTTTCTAGAAAATAAGTATACTACGTGTATATTAGGTATATATATATATATATAGTAATTCTCCAGCGTTTTAGATTATGACATGTTCCTAAGTCCATCGAGCTTTCCGTTTTGTTGACTATATCCAACGTAGGCCTCCTACAGCTTTTACCTTTCTGATGAAGCGTTCCTAGCTTTTTTGCAGACACTGCGACGATCGATATCCTTCAATATTCTGAGGTTACGCTAACTATGAGGAATGTTTCCTAAGGGTATGCAGGGAATTGATCGAGCTTGACTCAGGCTGCCTATGTATCCCCAAAATAGGAATCAGATCATAATGTAGTTCGAAAACACGTGGGAGAAATAGAAGTATATAAGGCAATAACTGAGCTTGACTCAAGCTACCTACGTATCCAAGTGGAATCAGGTCGTAACGTAGTTCGAATTACAATAGGAAAGTGAAAAATATGACACACAGTGGAAGAACATGTAATGAAATGACCGGGCCTGACTCAGGCTGCCTACGTATCCAAGCGGAATCAGGTCAGGATGTAGTTCAAATACAAAAGAAAAGTGAAACATATTAAATGCAATGGACCAAATCCGACAAGGATTGCCAACGTATCCCACCGAGGGAATTCAGGTCGAGCGTAGTTCTAAATACATGGAAATGATGATTTGGATTTTCTAAGAGAGACTGGATCCGATGTGGGTTACCTACGTTCCCCACCGTGGGAAGTCAGGACTAGATGTAGTTCTGTTACATTGAAAAATGCAAAAGTACACAAAATAAGCGCTAATCTTAAGGTCTTCAGATGTAGTATTTCTTAAGGGCATCTGAATTGATTGGCTTTGTACTCACTCTGCCGTCCATTTCTGCTAATATTACCGCTCCTCCTGAGAGTACTCTATGAATCATGTAGGTTCCTTGACAATTTGGTGCAAATTTCCCTTTGGCTTCTCCTTGGTGAGGAAAGATCTTCTTCAATACTAACTGCCCCGGTGTGAACTGTCGAGGTCTGACTTTCTTGTTGAAGGCTTTGGTCATTCTGTTCTGGTAGAGTTGGCCATGACAAACAACGTCCATTCTCTTTTCATTGATAAGCATCAATTGCTCATGCCTGCTACGTATCCATACTGCATCGTCCAGACCAACCTTTTGGATAATCCTTAAAGATGGTATTTCCACCTCGGTAGGTATTACTGCCTCCGAACCATAAACCAACATATAAGGAGTTGCCCCAGTTGATGTTCTGATTGTGGTGCGATAACCGAGTAGAGCATATGGTAGCTTCTCATGCCATTGTCTGTGACTGTCTACTATCTTCCTTAAATTCTTCTTGATATTCTTATTTGCAGCCTCAACTGCTCCATTCATCTCTAGCCGGTAAACCGTGGAATTTCGATGAGCAATCTTGAACGTTCCACAAGTTTCTTTCATAAGATCGCTGTTGAGGTTGGCTGAATTGTCTGTTATGATTGATTCTGGAATCCCAAACCGACAAACTATGTTGTCGCGAACAAAATCTGCCACTACCTTCTTAGTCACTGCCTTGTATGTCGAAGCTTTGACCCATTTTGTGAAATAATCGATAGCCACTAGAATGAAACGAAGTCCATTTGATGCGGGAGGCTCTATGGGTCCGATAACGTCCATGCCCCAAGCGGCAAATGGCCAAGGGGAACCCATCACATTGAGCTCATTCGGTGGAACCCGTATAAAATCTCCATGCACTTGACACTGATGACACTTTTGCACATACCAAATGCTATCTCTCTCCATGATCATCCAAAAATATCCAGCTCTTAAAATCTTTTTTGCCAAAGTGAACCCATTCATGTGAGGTCCACATGTTCTTGCATGTATTTCTTCCAAAAGCCTTACTCCTTCTGCGGCATCGACACACTTCAGCAATTCTAAATCCGAAGTTCTCCTATGTAGGATTTCTCCGTTAAGGAAGAAATGATTGGCCATCCTTCTCAAAGTCCGTTTCTGCTTGCTTGTAGCATTTTCAGGATATTCTTGTGCTTCTATCAATCTTCTGACGTCATAGTACCAAGGTTTTCCATCCAGTTCCTTACCTACATGAAAACAGTACGCATGTTCATCATTTATCTCTATATCGATAGGGTCGATGTAATTCTTGTCTGGATGTTGAATCATCGAGGACAATGTTGCCAAAGCATCGGCAAACACATTTTGAGTTCGAGAGACATGTTTGAACTCAATCCTTGTGAATCTCCTACTCAACTCTTTTATGTAATGCAAATAAGGAAGGATCTTGACATTCTTAGTGGTCCATTCTCCTTGTATTTGATGAACCAACAAGTCGGATTCTCATATTACAAAGAGTTCTTTGATATTCATGTTTATGGCCATTCTGAGTCCGAGAATACAAGCTTCATATCCCGCCATGTTATTGGTACAATAAAACCTGATCTTTGATGAGATCGGGTAATACTGACCTATTTCCTAAATTAAGACTGCTCTTATTCCAACTCCAATAGAGTTTGATGCTCCATCAAAGAACATCCTCCATCCATTATACGACCCTGATATGTCTTCTCGTACAAACAAAACCTATTCATTAGGGAAGTAGGTCGTGAGTGGCTTGTAATCCTGGTCCACCGGGTTTTCTGCGAGGTGATCAGCCAAGGTTTGTCCTTTGATGGCCTTCTGTGTCACATACACAATATCAAACTCGCCCAACAAAATTTGCCACTACGCCAGTTTACTCATAGGCATGGGCTTTTGAAAAATGTACTTTAGTGGATCCATTCTTGAGATCAAGTATGTGGTGTATGCAGACAGGTAATTCTTAAATTTTTGCGCAATCCAAGTCAAAGCACAACAAGTTCGTTCCAACAATGTGCATCTTGCCTCGTACGGTGTGAACTTCTTGCTCAGATAGTAAATGGCTTGCTCTCTTCTACCTGTCTCATCATACTGCCCCAATACACATCCAAATGCATTATCCACGACAGATAGATACAATAACAAAGGCTTTCCAAGCTCTGGTGGGACCAATACTGGTGGGTTGGACAAGTATTCTTTGATTCTATCAAAAGCCCTTTGGCATTCCTCTGTCCATTTTGTGGCAGCATCCTTCTTCCGTAACTTGAATATGGGTTCGCAGATCACACTATATTGGGCTATGAACCGACTGATGTAATTCAGTCTTTCCAAAAAACTCATCACGTCTTTCCTGGTCTTGGGTGGAGGTAGCTCTTGGATTGCCTTTATCTTTGATGGATCTAACTCTATTCCTTTCCTGTTAACGATGGATCCCAATAGTTTTCCCGTGGGTACTCCAAATGCACACTTTGCTGGATTTAAATTCAGATTATACTTACGCAACCTCTTTAAGAATTTTTGTAAGTCATCTAGGTGGTCTGAACTTCTTTTGGATTTGATAACGACATCATCCACGTACACTTCAATTTCCTTGTGGATCATATCGTGAAAAAGGCTAGTCATGGCCCTCATGTAGGTTGCACCGGCATTTTTGAGACAAAATGGCATTACTCTGTAGCAATACACTCCCCATTGAGTGATAAACGTTGTCTTCTCTGCATCGTCTTCATCCATCAGAATTTGGTGATATCCTGCAAAGCAATCGACAAATGATTGCAACTCATGTTTTGCACAATTATCGATGAGTATATGAATATTTGGAAGAGGGAAATCATCCTTAGGATTGGCCCTATTGAGATCTCGATAGTCCACACATATTCTGATCTTTCCATCTTTTTTTGGCACAGGCACAATATTGGCTAACCATGTGGGGTAATTTGTGACCCTTACAATGTTCGCCTCAATTTGCTTAGTAACCTCCTCCTTAATCCTTAAGCTCAAACCCGGCTTGAATTTTCTTGTCTTTTGCTTAACAGGTAGACAAGTGGGATCAACCGGTAATTTGTGAGAGACAATCTCAGTGCTTAATCCTGGCATGTCATCATAAGACCAAGGAAACATGTCAACATTCTGCTTAAGCAATTCTATTAACTATTGCTTTCTTTCAGCCTCCAAATGTATGCTGACTCATGTCTCCTTCACGATTTCCTCATCTCCTAAGTTAACAACCTTTGTTTCATCCATATTGAGTTTCTTCTGACTTGCAACTTGCTCGATCTCGTGTGGTAGGTTTTTCGGCATCGTGCTTTCATCATATTCTTTGTGATCTTGTTCATCGCTTTCACCTTGCTCGGTGGATTCGTTACATGTCATAACCGTTGAATGAGGATTTTTATTAATATGAATGATGAAAAGCCAAAAGGTAAGTAAAAATAAATAGATATTTAAAAAAATGAGGAGTTTTTTAAAGAAAATAAAGATTTTTATTTCAAAGCATTCTAGCTTTTAGAAGAGGCGAGCAACAAAAGATTAGACAAGATTCACACCTCAATTTGATCATGCGAATTTTTAAAATTAAGACTACTTTTCCACACTACTAGGACTCTGGTTGAAACAGGGACGGGCTGGTGGTCCAATTCTGCAAGATTTCTCCAGGTTTGGCATCACAAATGTTCAACTTGTTGAGATTTATCCCTTCCTCTTCTCCAGCCATGGCCACGAACAGATTGACTATTCCTTCTACGATGTCATCAACGCCAGCTTGATCTGGAATCAAAGCTTGTTATGGTACAAAGATTGTATCGCTTGACCCGTGACAGTCTCTTCCTGAGGCAGGCTCATATCCGAGTCTATTGGTGCCTCTCTGATACTTCAGCTGGATCAGCTCAACTATGCCATTGGACATAGGTCCAAGTCCATTCTTAGGCTGATATCTATACTTCAACATTTCTGACGCAACCATTTTCGCTGCACTTGACAACTTAGTATCTTCGGGCTATGCTCCCTCATTGACCTTTATAGCTTGCATGATTTCCAAAGTGTGAAAACTGGCTTCATCTAATTCGTCGGTGATTGGGATAGAATTAACAGAATGAATGGGGTGACTGAGTTCTCCGTGGACGGTAATTTCTGTGCGACCCCACTCAAACTTTACACATTGATGAAGAGTGGAAGGAACCGCTCTTGCTATGTGAACACATGGTCTTCCCAACAATAGGTTGTAGTTGGATGATACATCCATCACTTGAAATAGAATGGGGAATTCAGCCGGCCCCACCTGTAATGTGAGATAGATTTCTCCAATGACACTTCTTTGCGCTCCATAAAGGCTCTAACTTTCACACGACTTTCCTTTATCTCTCTCATATTAACACCTAAATCCCTCAGAGTGGTGAAATGACAGATGTTGCATCCAGAGCGACCATCAATTAAAACTCGAGTCACAATCTTATCACAACATTTGACTGCGATGTGAAGCGCTTTGTTGTGCCCAGCCACTTCTACGGGCAACTCATCATCGTGGAAAGAAATCTGTTACCTTCCACTATTCCTCCAATCGTTACAGCTAAGGTCTTACTTGTAGTCTCTTTTGGAATGATCACTCCGCTTAACACCTCCATCAAAGCATTCCTATGAGCTTCAGAACTCATAAGCAAAGACCAAATGGATATGTGGGCTGGCATCTTCTTCAATTGTTCTTCAATCGAATAGTCTTTAGACTGCATCTTCTTCCAAAACTCTGCGGCTTCAGCATCGGTAATATTCTTATTTGGATTCTGTTCCTTTCCAAGAACTCTTTGATTTAGGTCCTTTGGGGCATAACACATCCCCGACCTAGTCATTCCTTGAGCCACGACAGTGTCAATCATCTTGCCATTGGGACTTGCTCGATAGTCCCAAGGGACTGCTATGGTGTCATACTCAGGCTTCTTAGTAATTAGAGTGGTCACTACAACTCTTGGGAGATATGTTTGGACAGTCAGAGGTTCCCTTAGTTGGACAGTGATAACAGGTTGGACCGAAGATGTCATGGCATCCGCTTCATCTATGTTTGGATAGTCGGGGGTCCCATATTCATCATCCAGAGTAACCATGTAAACTTCCCGATTCTCATGATTTGGCAAAGGGTTGTTGTTCACATTGGGAGGCACTGGTGTGCATTTGATTACTCCTCTTCTGATCAAAGACTCGATCTGGTTCTTCAAACCATAACAATCTTCTATGTCGTGTCCTTGGATTCTCGAGTGGTAAGCGCATCGCTGGTTTCCATCAAAATTGCGAGGGATTGGATAAGGAAGTTTTCCTTCAACTGGTTGCAGCACTCCCGCTGTCCTCAACCTCTCAAACAATTGGGCGTAAGGTTCGGCAATCGGTGTATAAGTGCGAGCATTTCTAGCTTCAGGATTTGGACGTGGTTTCGGTGCATAAGCTGGTCTATTTTGGTGAATTGGTGCTTGGACAGGGACATATAGTTTTGGAGGGTCTTGGTATGGTGGTGCTCGGGGTGGATTATAGTGTGGTTGGGTATTATACACTGGGACGTATGAAGTATGCGCAGCGATTTGGGGATTATTGGGGTGTCGGTGAGATGGTCCTCCTAGTTGGTAAGTGACAGCTGAAACATCCTCTTTTTTTCTTTTTGATGCCGCCAATGGAACCCGATTGTATAGCTCTTGAAACGACCCCAAAAATGCCCGAAAATGTTCTTCAGAAACACCTATAATTGTAATTTCCATATATCTCAAAATCCATATATCATTTCGGAAATTCGACTTCATATTCTTATTCAGGGGGTCAAATTGAGGGGGAAATGAGTCTAACCCGAATTTTAGAACAACCGTATCAAAATTCGAAAATCGCAAAAAATGCGATTTTTAGGGTCAACT
>JAJOOF010064225.1:0-21088 GCA_029582545.1 Solanum lignicaule | reverse complement strand
CGACTATTATATGAAAGTCCCCGTATGTGCTTTAATGTCTCCTAAATGGTTTCTTAAAGAATGTTGGCCTATTGATGTTATGTTGTAAATGAAATGTCCTTATCTAAGGTAATCTTGAGGAACTCTTAAGTGTGCTTGAAGAGGTTGTATGGGCGGTCACTTCTTGTCTTACTCAAGTGTGTCTTAAGGTTATATTAGGTATAGGTCCTATGGTAATGAAATGGCATGTGTTCCTTTAAAGTTAAGCATGGGTTGTATATGAATATATGTTGAGTATGTATACGGTTGGCTATGGTTTTATATGTGAACATTGACTTGTATTATGTCTCTTATACTTGTGAAGTGAAGGTTCTATCAAAATGATATGAAAGCATACATTTCTTGTAAGTGTCCGTTGTGCATATTTTCTTTCATGGTCTCCATACTTAGTACTTAATTGTGCTAACCCTCTTTCTTTCCCTTTTTGACTAAAGTGTAGGGATTTGGAGATGGTGACATGTCATGGCTACTTGATATGTTTCTAAGTGTTGAAGATGAAGACTTGGTGAGTCCTCATAGATTCGAGGATAATACCCTACATGTCCTTTTTTTTATGTATTTCTAGTATTTGCTGAAGTTTTGTATAGGCTTAATCCCAATGTTGTATTCAAAGTATTAGATGGTTTGAGACATAAGTGTATAAAGTCTAGAAGTCTTCCGCTTACTATTTTAATGAAATGTCTTCTTTGTAAAGAAAGTTTTTAATTCATTATGGTTTTTAGTTTTATGCGATGAATGAATGCTAAGAGGCTTGTATTAGACCTCCGAGAGGTCGAGTACTCCGGTTACAACTAGGGGGTGCTCTCGGGTCGTGACAGGATGAAAGGCAGTACTTAAGTTCACTTTTGAAGCCAAGCCTTGTTAGAATGATTTCCAAAACTGTGCAGTAAATTGCGCGCCTCTGTCTGAAATAATGAAGACCGGAACCCCATGAAGTCTTACCAACTCTTGAAGATACAACTTAGCATAATCTTCTGCCGAATGAGTAGTCTTTACCGGTAAAAAGTGGGCTGATTTTTTCATTCTATCGACAATCACCCAAATAGAATCATGCTTCCTGTGAGACCTTGGTAAACCTGTGATGAAGTCTATATTAATCATCTCCCACTTCCATTCCAGAAGTTCTATATTCTGAGCCAAACCATCGGGCCTTTGGTGCTCTACTTTAACTTGTTGGCACTTTGGCCACTTAGCAACAAATTATGCAATGCCCTTCTTCATACTATTCCACCAATACACCTCTCTCATATCACAATACATCTTTGTGGAACCTGGATGAATGGAATATCTGGAGCTATGAGCTTTCTCCATGATCCTCTCTTGGAGTCCATCCACCATTGGTACACACAACATACCTTGATATCTCAATACTCCATCTCCCTGTTGTTCAAAAGCTAATATTTTTTGCTTATGAACATTTGCCTTCAATTCAAGCAAAATGAGATCTTGGTCTTGCTTTTCTTTCACTTCTGACACTAATGAAGATTCAACCCCATTCATCACCACTACTCCTACTTCTATGGAATCCATTATTCGGACTCCTATGCGTGCAAGTCTATGCACATCTTTCGCTAACTCTCTCTTTTCTTCCTCAACATGGGCGGTACTACCCATAGACAACCTGCTTAAAGCATCAACAACATTAGCCTTATCTGGGTGGTAAAGAATACTCATGTCATAATCCTTGAGTAATTCTAACCACCTCATTTGTCTGAGATTAAGCTCTTTCTGAGTCAACACATACTGAAGACTCTTGTGATCAGTGAATACATCTACATGAACACCATATAAATAATGACGTCATATCTTCAAAGCAAATACTATAACAGCGAACTCTAAGGCATGGGTTGGGTAATTCTTATCATGAACTTTCAACTGTCTAGAGGCATAAGCTATAAATTTGACATTCTGCATTAGCAAACAACCCAAACCAACTCTAGACGCATCATAATACACCACAAAGCCTTGCGTACCTTCTGGTAAGGTCAACACTGGGCAGCAGTCAACCTTTTTTTCAATTCCTGAAAGCTTTTCTCACAAGCTTCAGACCATTGAAACTTCACTGTTTTCTGAGTTAACTTGGTCAAAAGGGATGAAATAGATGATAACCCCTCTACGAACCTTCTATAATATCCTGCTGATCCCAAGAAACTCCTAATATCAGTTGGAGATGTGGGTCTAGGCCAATTCTGCACTACCTCAATCTTCTGGGTATCAACTTTAATGTCCTCTCCAGACACAATGTGGCCTAAGAATGCCACAGACTCAAGCCAAAACTCACATTTCGAGAACTTAGCATACAACTCTCTATCTTTCAGAGTCTGGAGAACTATTCTGAGATGACTAGCATGATCTTCTTCATTCCTTGAATAGATTAGTATGTCATTAATGAAGACGATAACAAACATATCTAAATAAGGTTTGAATACCCTATTCATAAGGTCCATGAATGTTGCAGGCGCATTGGTCAAACCAAAGGACATGACCAAAAACTCATAATGACCATAACGAGTTCTGAAAGCTGTCTTTGGAATATCACATTTCTTTACCCTTAACTGATGGTAGCCAGATCTGAGATCTATCTTAGAGAAACAAGTGGCACTCTGAAGTTGATAAAAAAGATCATCAATCCTTGGGAGAGGATATTTGTTCTTGATGGTAACCTTGTTCAACTGACGGTAATCTATACACATCCTAAGGGAACAATCTTTCTTTCTCCCAAATAAGATCGGAGCGCCCCAAGGTGAGATACTTGGTCGAATAAAGCCCTTATCTAAGAGATCATTTAACTGCTCGTTAAGCTCTTTCAACTCTGTTGGTGCCATTCTATATGGTAGAATAGATATAGGTCGAGTATTCGGGAGAATATCTATACCGAAGTCTATCTCTCTCAAGAGGAACTCCGAGTAGATCATTTGGAAAGACTTCTGGAAACTCTTTTACTACTGAAACTGACTGAATAAAAGGTATCTCAACACTCGAGTCATTAACTCGGACTAAGTGATAGATGCACCCCTTAGAAACTAACTTCATTGCCTTAAGGTACAAAATAAAACGACCCTTAGGCACTGCTAAACTACTTTTCCACTCTAAGACTGGCTCATTTAGAAATTGGAACTTGACAACTCGAGTTTTACAATCAACTGAGGCATAACATGGCATGAAGCCAGTCCATACCAAGAATGACATCAAAATCTACCATGTCTAACTCAATTAAATCAGCCATGGTACTCTTGTGAGTGACGGAAATGGGACAATCATGATAGCCACTCTCTCTGCTAGAATAGACTCACCAACAGGTGTAGAAACACTGAATGGTTCACTAAGTTACTCAGGAATAACATCAAAATTCATAGCAACATATGGAGTTACAAAATATAAACTCGCTCCTGGGTCTAGCAAAGAATAAATAGTAAAGTCAAAGACTTGGATCATACTAGTGACAACATCTGGCGAATCCTCTTGCTCTTGGTGACTATTGATAGCATACAAGCGATTTGTTCCTCTTCCAGTACCGGAAGTAGCCTCTCTAGGTGCAGCTCTGTCTGGTGGAGTAACTGAAGAAGACTGGGGTTTTTTTCCCCCATTACCAGTACCCTGCTTGTTCTTTGGACAATCTCGCATGAAATGCCCATTCTGACCATACTTGAAACAACCAGTGGAGCCCTCACGACATGTACCTGAGTGGTTCCTACCACACTTAGCGCAGGCAGGAGGCTTACTACCCCCTTGCGCAATGCTACCCTGAGAATACGCAGGTTTAGCTTTGAAATTCTGACTATTGTACTCACATTTGTTCTTAGGTGCAGGTGCACTAGCAGATGATGGAGCATGTCCCTTCTGTTTCTGTTGGAAGGATGACCGGTTGGCATTACTCTTCTGCTGTCCGGACTCGTTCTCTGTCTTAGCTCTCTTGTTCTTAAACTCTTCTCTCTTCCTCAACCTGCTGCACATATACCATTAACCTTGAGATATCCATGTCACCTATCATCATTGCAGCCCTACCTTCCTTACTCGACAGACGAGCCAATCCAGCAACAAACAAGCTCACTCTACTACTCATGTCCGCAACCATTTCTGGAGCATAACGGGATAGTTGGGTGAACTTCAACCCATACTCATGAACACTCAAAGAATCATGCTTAAGTGTGAGGAACTCTCGTACTTTAGCCTCTTTTAGTTCTCGGGGAAAGAAACAGTTCAAGAAAGCCTTCTCAAAACAAGCCCAACTCGCAGGTGGTGCATCCTCATCTCTACCCTCTTTCCACTGAGCAAACCAAGTCCTTGCAACATTCTTTAGTTGATATGCAGCTAGTTCAACTCGCTCGGTGTCGGCAACATGCATGACCTTAAATACCTTCTTCAGTTCCTCAATAAAATTCTCAGGATCCTCAATAGTGCTCGAACCCGTGAAACTTGAAAGATTCATCCTCAAGAACTCTCAGATCCTAGAAGTATCAGCCACTTCCTGTCTAGCTCCTCTTTGTTGCCCAGCTTGGTTGGTCACAACTTGGATCAACATCCGGATAGCCTCACGAAACTCAGCATTGGTAACTTCAGGTGCATTTGGTAACTCTTGTTCTTCAACATTATGTCTAGCAGGACGACCTCTGACAACTCTTCGTGGAGGCATGATTATCTGAAAATATGCTCAAGCATGAATTAGAAAGAAACTTTTTAGAGATCTAACTCTAACACACGAAATAAGTGTGAAAGAAATGAGATATTTTCCTAAATTTTGCAGCCTTCTAATTTATAGATGTGGCGCGCTTCACACTAATAACCAGGACTCTACAGACACGACTTCATAGACTCCCAAGGACTCTTGAACTCTGTACTCTGATACAAGGTTTGTCACTCCCCGAGCCTACATCGTGGGCGGGACTAGCACTCGAGAATCCTTGCTGGCCCCAAGCGAACCCTTGGCCTGGCTTACTTACTCAGCGGAAGACTTAATTCAACAAAGACAAGTCTATGTAATAAACTAGAATGTTATAATGGAACATTCAACTTGACCATTAAGGAAAACTCAAGTCTTAACATAAGATAATGACAATGAAAAGACTAAAGAACTAACATCTGACTGTCTAAGAAGCCTCTAAAACAACTGGGATGGATGTCGAAAAAAACCTCACGACATCCTAATGAACTAATAAAATAACTGAAAACAATAAAAAGGAGTCCTCCGAAATGCAAGGAGGCTCACCAACTGACTCTGGAGTGCTCACTGGATCAACGATGCGCTGGATGCCGATCCTAGTTACCTGTGTCTGCATCATAATAAGATGCAGGACAACTGGCATCATAATAAGATGCAGGACAACTGGCATCAGTACATTGAATGTATGAGTATGCGAGTTGGAATGCTAAACACAACATAGGCTTGAAAAGAATCTGAAGAACTTACCTGGCTCAACTCAACTCAACAAAACTGAACTTATTTCAATATAAAGCAGTTTAAAACAAGTGCAATATAAAGAAAAGTTGTTTAAAACATTATGTCAACTCTATGTGTATGCAAAGATACATATAACTCTGAGATGTATGTAAAAATACAAATAAACTGTGGGAGTTTCTCTAACAGACAACCATCACGTAAGAGTTATTGTTATGATACAACGTTTTGCCTCACGCTGCTAGGACCGTCCTATACCTTGCCTAGGGTATAAAACCTGAACTACTAAGTGGATCCACTAGTCTATGCTAAAAAGCACTAAATGAATCATCTAAAAAGTAAGACCCTTTTCTACCCATGATGACTACATGGTTTATGGGGGTTGTGAGTTGTCTGAACTCTCCCCTATATCGGTGCTCAATACTACTCCCAAAAATGTGATATTAGCTCTTATGTTTAAAAACATCCTTCTTTTTGTGATTTGAGATAATTGCTCAAAGGCTATCTTGGAAATCATAGTTTCCTCTCTTGCTTCATTTAAAAAGCGATTACTCTTTTCTAAAAACTAGCTCAAAGGCTCTTTGGAAATCAAGGTTTCATTTCTTGTTTAAATGTGAAAATTTTTTACTCTTTGGGAATACATAGTCCCGATATACTTCTTTTGAAGAAATGAACTCAACTCTTTACTCTTTGCTTAACTTGAAACTTAAGTCTTTAAACAAAGTTAAAACGTTTGTGAAAGACTTTTGAAAACTTCATAAACTTCTCTTGACTTTGATCTTAACTTTCTTTGAATTGGATTATGGATTCAAGGTTCATGATCTCATGTTTATGGATGATTTCATGATGTTTAGATGTACCTTAGAGTGTTGGAATCAACAAGAAAACATAGGTACATTACTAGGGAACAAGTACGAAAAGGTGGGGAAGAAATGGGAAGGACTGGCGCTCTGAGAGGCGCGGGGCGCCAGATGGAAAAGATCATAGACTGCCCTTGGGGGCGCTGGCTGGCGCATCGCCCCAAGGGGTAAACTTCAGAGACCCTTTTGGGGGGGCGCTGGCTGGCGCGACGTCCTACCCTTTTACCCAGGCGTTGACGACTTTTCTTGCTCGTTTTTTTATCTCTAAACCCTCTAAACTTCAATGGTTCTTTCCCCAAACACTTAGAATCATTTATACCCTCAATATGCATCAGATTCTACTCGAAAACACAACTAAAAACATGAATCAATCTCAAGAAAACTCCAACAACACAACCCACGAGAATTCAAACGAATATCATCAAGAAATCAAGGATTTACTTTCAAATCTAATAAACTTCGCTGAAATTGAATCATGATTGGCGCGTGGGTGAACTAACTCAATGATATGTGATCTCACATTCCTCGTAGGGATCACCCCTTGACGAATCCACAAGCTAAACTCGACGATCTTGACGAAACTTGCTTTCTCTTCTCCTTTCTTCTCTTTTCTCCTCTCTCCAAGCCCTAGCATGAAATTCACTTTTTCTAAACTGACTAAAATCTGAATTTACCCCAATTAAACTCCTAAAAATGAATTAATTAAGTTGGGTAAGGGAAAGACCAAACTACCCTTCTAAAATCCGATTTTAGACTTTCCTTATTCAAACAATCCAACTTCCAAAGGGGATAACTCACTCATACGAACTTGGAATCGCACAAACTCAGCGGCGTTGGAAAGATCATTCCAAGAGATTTCCTACCATATCTGGAAGTACACCTAAATCATCTTGAGCTAGGAGTTATAGCCGTTTGAAGTTGACCAAAAACTCACTTTTCCTAACTTAACAAAATTTCTAGATTTTCTTTCTTTCCAAAAATGACTATTTCCAATTATTAGCTTTTTCCTAGTTATTTCAAATCGCGAGATGTTACAACATGTCTTAATTTCCAAATTAAAAATCTCATTTTTTTTTATGGACGGTTTCTTGTGCTAGAAGTTAAATGGGATAATACATAAGCATGCATTTTAACATCGATGTATTTCAATTTGGACGTGCACAGGTAGCCACTTAAGCTTGTATAAAATTGAACAAATAGACATATACATCCTACGTGACATACTACACACAAGATGCCACGTAGATGCAAATGTGTCTACTTATTCAACTTTATACGTAGAAATTTAAGTGTGATGCAAGCTGAAGCCAAATTAAATGACACGTTTATCTATTATGTCAAATTAAATTGGCTAATAAAAACATCATGTGTTTGGGACATGCATGCATGTAGGGGGTGCTTGTGGTTATGGCAATTTGTATAGCCAAGGATATGGAACCAACACAGCAGCACTAAGCACAGCACTATTAAACAATGGCTTGACCTGTGGTGCTTGCTACGAGCTCACTTGCAGCAACGACGCACCATGGTGCCTTGAGGCTACTATTACTATTACTGTTACAGCCACAAATTTCTGTCCACCAAATCCATAACGGTGGATGGTGCAATCCTCCGCGCCAGCACTTCGATTTGGCTGAGCCAGCCTTCATGCAAATAGCTCAATACAGAAAAAAATATTTAACGATATAAATCAAAGACTACTTTCCAATATTACCCTTTTTGATTATTTTGATATTAATCTCCTAGAAAAGGTAAAGTAGTTAAGAACCTCATTAAACGAAGGGTAAACATGAAAAAAGTTCAGCAATTCTCTTGAACTTTGAATAATTCACTTATTTTAAACTAGAATAAGTGTCAAAAACACATCTAAAATATATTTTTTTTGAGTTTCAAACCTGAACTATTGAGAGAGTGTGAGTTTCATACCTAAACTATACTCCATCCGTTCTTTTTTATATGTCATCCTTACTATAAATAATTGGTCCATAATACTTGTCATTTCATAAAATCAATAAATTACAATATTCTTCCTACTATCCCATTGATAGTTAATTAGTCTTGAAAATAGATATTTGACCAACATAGGAAAACTAATAAGTAATTAATGTTCATTGTAATTACTTCATACACTGATTAATTACTCGCACCATTGCATTACTCTATAAAATCTGATTTTGGAACAAAAGTCTCAACAAACAAATTAAAAATAAAAAATGGATTTATTTATTATTTATTGAAAAGTTGACTTCAAAAAACATTAAATAGGGGTAGAATTGTAAACTTACTTAGTTTCTTTAATGCAAGTGAAATCTAAAAAGATGACATATAAAAAGGAACGAAAGGAGTAACTTATTAGTTTGAGAAACTTAGACTCTCAATAGTTTGGTATGAAACTCAAAATATGAGAATAGTTTAGGTGTGTTTTTGACACTTATCTCTTAAATTATTTCTAAATATGTAAATGTATCATTTTTTAAGGGCAAACTAAAAAATGTGCTATGTAAAATAGGATAGAGGGATTAGGGGTTACCATTTTTATAAAGTCACCAATTATTGTTTATCATGGAAATTTATTTTATACTAACCTTATAAGTGACCTAGTACTAAAAAAACAAAAAAATATACCATATGAGTACATATAACTCAAAAACTCATTATAAGTAACTACCTATAATCAGTAGAATTAGCATAACCTAATTAATAAGGCAAGTAACCTTAAATTGGAGTTTAAGTTGCACTAATAGTATACACATTCTATTATCTTGTTAGTGGATATAACTTAAATCTCAATTAAAAAAATTATGTCTAGGCACGAAATAATTGGGTGACATGAAGTTTGTTGATGGTATTTAACAGGGTGCCCTGCAACAAAAAAAGAGGAATAAGGTTTACAATTAATGGACACTCTTACTTTTAACTTAGTTTTGGTGACAAACGTTGGAGATGTTAATTTAGTCTCTATTAAAGGGTCAGGGTCTGGATGGCAGCCAATTGGGGCCAAAATTGGCAAAGCAATTCATATATGAAAGGCCAAAATCTTTCATTTCAAGTGTCAACAAGTGATGGACGGACTATTAGAAACTACAATGTTGCACCACCTAATTGGCAATTTGGACAAACTTTTGAAGGGGTTCAATTTTAATTTCACCAATAAACTTAAGTGAAGAATAGCATTTTGAGGAGTTTTATACTGCAAATCCTATAATCGATCAAATAGTTGATGAATTAATGTTAGTGTACCATATTTTTTAGGGTTGACTATGTAATCAAGTATTAAATTATAGGCATCCATGAAAATAAGTTTGTACTGATCATTTTGTAATAAATTGATGAGAATTTGGTGTTGGCCAATTCATGTGCTGCTTCATTGTATTCCTCATTACACAATCTAGCTCCTAATGTTCTTTGTGCTAGAAAACATCCTAATAGTAGAACTCCTAAAGAAATTAATTTTCTAATCCTTGTATTTCTCTTTACATGCCCCTTAAGAAATTATAAATAGTAAAGATAGTTTTACTAGTTTACCCAAAAAGAAATTGTTTTGCAACTTTACAAAATTGTTGACACTTTATTTTTAAAAATAATTGTAGTATTTTATTATAATTTAATCAATTAACAAATAATTTAAAATAACTATTTATTATATGGTGACAAATAATATCATTTCTGTCACAAGGTAAAATTTGATTAGGCTTCTGAGTTCTGGGCTACAATTCACAGGAAATGAATTTTTCCAATTAGTTTATGATGTTTAAGGCCTTATTTTGGAATATCAGAAGCATCAGTTCTAGTGGTGCTTTTGAAAGACTTGTACAAATTCTAAGACTTCAAAAACCTCTTTTCATTGCTTTAAGCGAACCTTTCCATAAGGCTGAACATATTGGCAAATATAAAAGATTCTTAGGATTTGATAATGCATATGCCAACTGCAATAGTCAAATCTGGTTATTTTGGAATGATAGCTTGGGATGTAGAGTTGTGACCAACAAGTTACATGTATGATCAAGTAGATGGATAACGATATCCTTGTCACAAACGTATATGCTAAATGCGATGCTACTCTCAGAGAACCTTTATGGGATAATCTCAAAGACAGGTGGTACTCCTCACAGAATGTCCAAAAGCTTACCACTTCTCCAATGTATTATGGATTGTGATTTGATAGACCCTGGATATTCAGGATCCACTTTTACTTGGTGTAATGGTTGGCCTACTACCAAGAGAGTATGGCAAAGACTTGGTAGAGTTCTAGTAAATCATGAGTGGATGAACCTGTTTGATTTTACTTCTGTTGATCATCTTATAAGAATAGGTTCAGATCACTCCTCTATCCTTACTCTGGCGAATTCCACTCAAAGAAATCATATCAAATATTTCAGATTTCTTGATTTATGGACTGATGAAGAGGGATTTAAAGAAACCGTGCAACAAGCCTGGAATATTGAAGTTGAGGGTTCCCCTATGTGGAGATTCCATTTGATAATGAATTATACATGCAAAAAACTATCAGAATGGTCTAGAAACTCTTTTTATCAAGTTTCCGATCTAGAAAAAAAGGTGGCTGAATTTGAGAACAACATCCTTAATGACAACTCAGAGGCTAACAAAAGTTATTTGAATCATGCTAATAATGCTCTACTCATTAGAGCTTACAAGAAAGAAGAAGCCTACTGGAAACAAAAATCAGGCATTCAATGGTTTGTGGAGGGAGAAAACAATTCCAAATTTTTCCACTCTATTGGAAAAGGTAGGAAAAAGAGATTGTCTCTTAAGAGAATAATGAGGAAAGATGACGGAACTTGGATTGAGGGTGACGAAGACATTGCCAATGAATCTATATCCTTTTTCAAAAAACAATTCCCTAAGGAGAATTACGTCGATGACTTTTCTAGTCTTAATTGTATTCCTCGGGTTATTGATGACTATGATAATGATCATCTAACAGCTAATCCTTCTATGGATGAACTGAAAGACGTGGTTTTCTCTATGAGTTGTCATAGTGCCCCAGGCCCTGATGGGATATCTGGAAAATTCTATCATAGTTGTTGGGATATCATTAAAAATGATCTTTTACTGATGGTTCTTGATTTCTTTGTAGGCAATCAAATTCCTAAGTCCATCACTCACACTTGTTTAATCCTAATTCCCAAAGTGGATAGTCCTCAAAGTTTCACGGAACTAAGACCCATTAGTCTTAGTAACTTCTCAGTCAAAATCATCTCTAAACTTATTAACCTAGTCATCTGATGCACAAGATAGTCTCTCCTAATCAGATTGATTTCATTAAAGGAAGATCCATTACAGACAATATTATGTTAACCCAAGAAATGGTCCACAACATCAACAAAACTTCCTCTGATGGTAATGTGGTGTTAAAGATGGATATGGCTAAAGCATACGATAGGGTCTCCTGGGAATATCTCTGTAGAGCTTTGAGACATTTTGGCTTTTCTGAGAGATGGATGGATTGACAGTGTTTGGAGACTAATCACAAACGTTTGGTACTCTGTCAATATTAACGGAGTCAGACATGGTTTTTTCAAATCCACCAGGGGTATCAAACAGGGAGATCCTCTTTCTCCATCTCTTTTTATAATAGGAGAAGAATTACTTTCTATAATGATGGATTCTTTAATACACTCAAATTTTATCCCATTTACTTTTGACAAAAATGGTCCTAATATCTCTCATCTTTGTTATGCAGATGACACTAATCTATTCTCTTCATGTGATCCTCACTCACTTAGTCTTCTTATGACTAATCTAGGAAAATATGAGGAAGTCACGGGCCAGCGTATTAACAAGGATAAATCAGGGTTCTATGTAACTTTCAAAGATGATGACCATAGGATCAACGTCAATAAAGAAATTACTGGATTCAAACATTGTCACTTTCCTATGATATATCTAGGATGTCCCATTTATGTGGGATGGAAAAAAGTGGTCTACTTCAATACCATGGTGGCTAAAGTAGCCAAAAGACTACAAGGGTGGCAAGGAAAATTACTTTCTTATGGTGGAAAGGTTGTTCTTATTAAATCAGTTCTTCAAGCCATACCAATACACTTATTATCAGCTGTTCACCCTCCAAAAACAGTTATCGAGCAGATTGAGAAGATTATTATTAACTTCTTTTGGGGAATGGATGGCGACAGAAAGAAGAAACATTGGTGTGCATGGACTGATTTATGTTTCCCTGTGGAGCGGCCTTTAGATCTCTTAGAGATATATGCAACACATTCTCTGCAAAACTTTGGTGGAAATATAGAACCCAAGATTCTTTATTGAAATCATTATTGGATGCCAAATATTGCAAAAAATTTCATCCTGTTACTAAGAAGTGGTCTTCTGGGCAATCTCACCCTTGGAAGAGGCTCATGGATAGCAAAGAGAAGGTGGAACCTCTTATTCAATGGAAAGTTGGCAAAGGAGATGTATCGTTTTGGTGGGATAACTGGACTAATTTAGGTCCTCTTGCTAAACTAGTGCAGAATAAGAGAACTCCCAAGAAGACCTTGGTGAAAGATTTCTACAGAAACAACAACTGAAATATTGTGAAACTTAGAAGAATTTTGCCACAAAATGTGATCAACTCTATTGTCACTATTGAATTCAATAATAGTAAACTTGACCTTCCTATTTGGACTCCTGATTCTACTGGTAATTTCAACAGTAAGTCTGCTTGGCATATAGTGAGAACGAAGAAAGGAAAAATTATGTCCAGCTCAATGACTTGGCACAGAAAAGTTCCTTTCAGGATCTCTTTTTTTTTTTTATGAGAGCTTTTGCAAAATAAGATTCCGTCTGATGATGCTATGAAAAGGCTTAAAATCTATCTTCCTTCTATTTGTAATTGTTGTTCCAACCACAAAGTGGAGACAACTGAACATCTCCTCAGAGAAGGACATATTGCTACACAAGTATGTAAATTCTTTTGTAATACTTGTGGTATTGGATTGACCCAGGGAAATCTTAGAATGACTATTATTATGAAATGGGGGATTGCTAAAAGTAATAATGAAGTACACAAGTGTATTTTGCAAATTGCTATATATACCTTGGGAAATTTGAAAAAATAGATGTCGGGCAAGGTTTGACGACATAAAAATGTCTACTTGGTTTATTATTCAACAAGTTAACAATCTGATTTTCATGATCCTCGAAGCTCAATTCCCTGGGTTACAGATTCCTAGTCAGTGGAAGGAAAAATGTAAAACCATGGAGCGTATCAGGCCTATGATTCATTCTCAAGCAGTATATTGGCGGAAACCAAGGCCTACTTGATTCAAACTCAATGTGGATGATTGCAGCAAAGGTAATCCTGGCTCAGCAGGAGGGGCAGGCGTTATTAGAGACTGCAGTGGAAATATGATTATTGCTTTTGCTGAATTTTATGGTTATTGATCCAGTAATGTTGCAGAAGCAAGGGCATTATGGAAAGGTGTTAACATTTGCAAGGCTGCTGGCATGTCTAAGGTGATAGTGGAGTCGGACTCAATGTTGATTATCGATATACTCAAAGGAAAACTAAAACCACCTTGGCAAATCAGCCAGACTATAGACAAGATTTTGGTGATTTTATTTTTAATCATGTCTACAGAGAGGGTAATTCTACTGCTGACCTTCTGGCTAACTTGGGTGAGGACTCAAAATGTTCTTCTATCTTCACTGAAGCCACTTCCTTACCTTCTAAGGTTAGAGCTTCAATGAAGCTAGAGCTTGATGGGCTCCCTAACTTCAGATTTAGAACCAAGAAAAACAAGTTCATCAATGTTCACTACAAGAAAAGTGTGATTTTCCTGGGGATAATTAGTATGAAAATCCGTAGGAAACTTATTTTCTTGCAAATTTTTATACTAATCCCTAGTAAAATCTCCATGTAATTCACAGTTTTCTTGTAGTGGTTGATTACTGACAAAATTGATCATTGTTTGATGAGCTCTTATAGACATAAACTATCCTTTTGTTGTGAGGTTTCTTACAGTAGAAGGATCATTCAATCTCAAATTGGTATTAGTAACCACATGGGCATCAAAATGGTTATATCCAACCTACACTTTGTTTATGAGGCTAAGGTTTATGTCCTCCTCCGTGTAATTATGATTTTTGGTATATATACAGGTCCGAGTCATGCCTAAACTCCTCCATCTTTATGATGGATTTCTTGAAAAAAAAACAATTAAAGGGTACAACTGTTTCTTACGATGCAGAACTTAAAACTTGCTTATAAACTATGACATTGATTATTGAAAATGTTGGAGAACGGCTGGTGACGTTAGTGGAAGTAATGGTTCATTAATAAACTTGTCTCATTTAAAGGGAACTTCAATGGTGAACAGTCAAAATTAAAGGGAAATTCTCAATGTGGACTTCTTGGCGCGTGAATTCAGATTTAGTCGAACTTTAATATGGATATCGAGCATCGGATGGGAAATCAAAAAAAAAAGAAAAGGAAATGGCCAATAAAAAAGGAAGAAGATCGAATGAAAAGGCAAAGGGAGAAAAAAATCCAAAAAAGAAATGAATTGTTGATTAAAAAGTTGTCATATCATATAGCAGGCTTAAAAGTTGTCATATCAACTAAAAGATTAATTAATATTTGCTCTATGATTATTGATGGTGAAAATGGTGCTAATTATAATGTGGTAAGTTCATACATAGTTAAGAAGTTGTAACTTGCATGCATCAAATACATCCGTATAAGTGATAATGATTGAATAATTTGATAAGCTTAAGGTATTTATAAGCAATACATGATTTTCGTTCTCTATTGGGAGCTAGGTATTTCAATAGTGAAGTAACTTTGATACAAGATTGTCCATTTTAAGTTTATGAAAATCATGAACGTATAAAAGAAGGAATGAAAATTTTGAAAAAGAGAAAACTGAGAGGATCATGTGGCAAACACACTTCCGCATTATTGAAATTTAAAGTTTAATCTAAATTATGTACTTTATGGTGGGTTCTAAGACTTACTACGTGTTTTGTGAATGCCTAATAATTTTAAAATAGTTTGAAATCCAATTGTATAACCTATAACTTCTATATATGCTTTTTTTTGTTCAAATTTGAAGTACTTTAAAGTTTGATTTTCATGTGGTATTGATTAGATGATATTTAGTTAATGTATTCGTTGTGGTTTGATTGATTGTGTGTAGCTTTTTTAAACTTGACTAGAATGTATATATTTTTAACTGAATTAAAATGGCAGGTGGACGGACAGCTGCAAAAATAATAATTAGCTATCAAATTTTTCTTTTAAAAAAAAAACCTTATGAGATCGCTATATTTTGCATTTTTATTTTTCAGAGTATGCAAAAAAAGAGACTTCATGAGATCTCTTTTCTACAACTTATTTTCTAGAAATGCAGTAAAGAGACCTTGTGAGGTTTGTTTGTAATTTTATTTTTCAGAACTTCATGGGTCACTTAGTTATCTTATTTAGGGACCTTATGAGGTCTCTTTTAATAAAAATAAAAAATTAAATAACGGCCTTATAAAGTTTATTTTTTTGTGAAAAAAAACTAGTAATATACCAACCTTATGATGTTTCTTTTTGGAAAAAATCAAAAAATTAGTTGGCAACCTCGTGAGATCACTTTTTGGCGACCTCATGAAGTCTCTAACAAAAGAACTGGCCTACAGTTTAGAGACCTAAGGTTGATTTTTAGCTCTCTTCTCATGAGGTATCTTTCTACAGTTTTTTTATAGTGCTTTTTGTACATTTCTATGTGTGGTGGCTATGATTTTATATGTGAAATTTGAGAATAGAATCTTAAGATAAAGTGCTAATTTGAGTTTTATATTGCCGTACAATAGATAGAGTTAGCGGTAGTAAGTAGGGTGTACATAGGTCGTTTTGTTTGGTTTTCTTATTAAAAAAAATAACTAAATCAATTATGCCGGTTTATTAAATCTATAGACCAAATCAAACCTATATAAAATTGGTCATTTTTTAAAATTTTCTTATAATTATATAATGATTAAAAAAGAGATCAAATATATTTTCACTTACATGTATGATAGGCAAGAACTTAAAATGTTAAATGATTAGAAATCTTCAAAAAAAATCAACATGAATATAAAAAACTTTCATTGAAATATCAAAATTCAATATGTAAATTTATAAAATTGAAGGTTGAAACAAGTTGAATACAAAACAAAAGATTTACAATGTTTTACAAGCCCAAATTTAAAATTATATAGGACAAGTTATGCAAAAGGGCCACTTTACACAAAATTGGCCCAATTTTCAAAATTAACGAAATTGGCCAAATATTTTTCTTCTTTCTTTCAATTGTGCCATTAATGGATGCTGTGCTTCTTTTTCTTACTTTCAATTTCACCATTAATGATTATTGTTGTTGCTTGGTTTCTTCTCCTCCTCCTCCTCCTTCTTGTATAGTTAGTGTATTTTATGTATAGTTAAACTATGTTTGTCTTTTTGAGCGTATCATAATATATAGTCAATGTATATAGGTAAGTTGTATTGTATAGTGAATGTATACTTTCTATGAATTTTGACAAACTATATTGTATAATCAATGTATATTTTTTATGACTTTTGGTTTTTTTATGCAAACAAAAACATGATTATATTTGTTGTAAACTAATAACTTTATTGTATGTATTTGAAACTAGCCGAGTAATTAATATATCTAAACATTGAAAACTATAAACTAATTTAAGATATATTAACAAAGTAGATTATAATTAATATATTTTATGTATAAAATTTTTATTTCTATTACAAAATCAAACCAAGATTGGTCGATTTTTTGTCGACACCAAATCAACCAAATCAAACCACAAGTCGATTTTTTCTATTCGACTCGATTCGTCGATTCGATTTGACTTATCATTTTTGCTTGTACACCCCAAGTGGTAATGGACAATTCGCCTATTTATGGGTGAAGTGTCCGTTTTGATCTGTGTAATTAGGGAAGGTCCCTTTTAATATGTAATGCTCATAGCATGTTATTTTGAAGCCAGACTCTGTTAAATGGATGTGTAAAGGATCAAAACGTTAATGAAGAGATAAAGAGCCCATTTGGATTGGCTTAAAAAATGTTGTTTTTAAGTCAAAAATAAAAAGTCTGATTTAAATGACATTTAAGTCAAAAAATAAAAAGTCAAACTTAATGACCTTCAAGTCAAAAAATAAAAAGTAGGAAAGACCTACTTTTGATTTTTGACTTATTTTAAGTGATTTTAAGCTTATTTTAAGTTATTTTTAACCTTGTCAAACACTTCCTAACTTATTTTAAGTCATTTTTAACTTTTTTAAAGTTATTTTCATATTTGCCAAACACTTTCAAAAGTCAGAAACTGACTCAAAAGTAGATTCGATTAATTTTTAAGTCAATCCAAACCCCCTCTAAAAGTGCACTTACTTAAATTTGAAGGACCATTAGTGTACCCTATAAAAAAAAGGGATGATTTTGAGTTTAAAGCCAAACATAAGGGACTATTTTATAAAATATAATGGGTCAACTTTTAAATTTTAAAAAAATTGGAAATGAAATCTTACATTTAGAAAATTGAAGCCTTATTCAAATTTTATAATTAAATACTACTAATTTCAATCAAAACTTCAAATTGCATGATCAAACGCCCATAAGTTGAGCATTCTATGTGGAGGCAATGTGTAGGGTATTCTATTGGAAGAAACACATGCATACTTTTGTCAACATAACAAAATGAAAATGTTTGGTGTGCATGTCCACTCTCAACTCCCAATAAAGCAAACCCATACTCTCTAAAAAGAAGAATTTAGGCATGTCGTTCATTGAGTGCAGCATCGCACTAAAAATATATTCTTATGGACCCCATAACCTTTAGTTTTCATCATCACAAAGAAATCAAATCTTTTTTTGTTTTCTTTTTACTTTTCATTACAAACAAATAATGATGCAGCTTTTTCACCTCTTTTTGCCGCATTGCTTATCGCCTTTTTTATGCTGATGCTCAAGAGCCGAGCTAGCTTCTGGTCAAAGGTTCATTAGATGGAAAATTATTAAAATTATTTTTTATGTATATATAATAGATGTTAAATTTTTTTTGGCTAGTTTGTGTTTAGTTCTTCAAATTTTGAATTTCTTAGTAAAAATTTTGGCTCCATATATAATAAGTCATACAAACTTCCAATTACATCATTTATAAATGATTTATTATTAAAAAATAATATATACAATAGATATTAAATTCTCTTTTACTTTTATATTTTGAACACTGGCCTTGGCGAAAATCATAACTTCTCCTAGATTGTAATTTAAACTCAACTTTTAATTGGACTAACATAAATATATTTGATCACTAATAGGCCGTAGCTGCATATATGGTCCAACACCTACTTGTGTAGTCATACTTTGGACTTAGCATACCATTACTGCTTTGATTTTCTTCAAGAAACTGTGTCTTTTTATTTTTTGATGTAGGACTGAAATATATTTTAAAAATAGTTGCAAAATGCATAAAAAGAACCTTCTGCCCCTCCTTTTCCATCAACTCAAGAATTTTTCATTTTCTTTATCCTTGAAAATATAGTCAGGTAGCTTTCGTCACATCTTTTTTTACTATACTACATGGCATGACGTTTAACGTTTTGGCACATTCATAAAATGAACTTATTTCTTTCCTAAAGGTATTCGACAAATATATTTAACGTCATTTGAGTTAATGTTATTATATTTAGAGTTATTAAAAAATTTAATAATATTTATATAGTGTGTTAATTATAAATAGCCATATTTATATTATTGTCACTAATATAATATAACATGATTATACTATTGCTATTAAATAATTACCAAAAAAAAAATTATTTGTGGTATTTGCAATTCCTATGCAATTAAAAAATGCAAGTCAGACTGTTCATCGGCCAACTACTTCATTAATACCTTTGCATGGACCAATTCATACTATACTGACTCATACTTTGGACTTAGCATACCATTAATTCTTTGGCGCCTTTCTTCAAGAAATTCGTTTTACTATTATTAATTATTTTTTATTTTTTATTGATTTTTCACCGTTGTTTAATTAAATTTGAATTCATGCTGAGAAGTCTCACATCTGGAATAGAACGTTCCTTAACAAAAGCGACTATGTACTTGAGATATTGAGTTAAAGATGATCGAGTACTTATCATTGGCGATGCCACCTTATAGTTAATTAGGGGGTTCATCCGAACCCTTCGATGGAAAATTATAATATTTATATATGATTAATTTTTAGGTATATATATATATATATATATAATAGATGTCAAATTTCCTGCAAATATTGTGTGTAATCTTTAGATTTTGAACCCCACTTCACCACTGGTACTTACCACTCCACCACAAGTAATTTCTTCAAGAAATTCGTTTTCTTAAAAGAAACTTTTTTTTAAATGTTAGATGTTGGACCTTGGGGCTTGTAGGTTCTAGGAGAAGGAGCCATTTGTCTAGCTTTAATTTCTAGAAGGCTTCTTTAAGATTCTTTTTCAGTGAGTAATTTATATACTATTGGAATCAGAAGCTTAATTGTAAGAAGCATGTGCTACTTCATGATGATGAAAACGCCAAATAAATTAGGTTTTCTTGGGCCCAACAAACTTATTGCACGCCAGAGTTGCAACAATATTACTAGTAGTTTTAAGACAACTCAAATTAGTTTTCTAAATCACATGGCTTTCGAATTTTAGTGACATTATCTCAACTACTCAATAAACAACCACCATTCTACTTTCTAATTTCTTGCTACTCAGATTTTTGTTATAAAATCTAGTAGCACATGCTAACCTGTCTATTTAGGTATATATATATAGTTGATGCTAATTCTTTTATCGAAAATTCTGATTTCGCTAATGACTTGATATATAATTGAGATGCGCACCACCAGACCCGACCCTGTTATTAGCAAGAGAGTGCTTGATCCTGCTTTTTGTTTGACGATAAAAAGAAAGATAATATCTTAAAGGAGTAAAATTCCAAGTGATATAAAGACATTGAACAAGGACGAAAGCCATGTGAGTTTCAGCGGCTAGTAGAAAGAGTAGATAAAAGCAAAAGACCAAAATATGTGTATTTAAAAAACATAAGTTAGTAGTAGAACCTAAAGACAAGACAATTGTATCTGAATAAAAATAGACAACACTCTATGCACCATTTTCTCTATCCTTTTATTTATTTTTTTGTCTAAATTTTCTGCAACAATATTCTAATCATCATCACTGAGATTATTTGCTTTATAAGTAGTGGGAGATAAGAATCTTAAAGGCCCTCACCCTATCAAGTATCAACACCCTTTTTGACTTAACAATAAATTAAGATTATTTTGTCATGTACTTCAGAAAACAAAAAACACTGACCAAAGCCAATTCCTTTTGTTTTTCTTTTTTGTAACAATAATTGAAAACACAACCTGGATATTAAGCTGCAGAGTACTTTTGCTGCTTTGACAAGTCATATTCCAGTCAGACAGACATATAATAGTGCTTGTTTGATCATTTTGTCATGAAATATACTTATTGGCACATCCACTATCAACATTTTGACCTTCCTTCATTTGAACAACAAACACAAGAGGTTACTGGAATTACATGTTAGAATCAATTGTTACATAAAAGAACCGTGAAAAAAGGATCCTCACATACTAAAACCCGGTGAAAAGGAATCCGGTAACCCGGAACAACAGAGAACCAATAACATAATTAAAAAAATTGAAACTTTAAATGACCATAATATGAATAGATCAAGCGGATTCTTCTTCTCCGGGACTAATAGCATATGTTAAAAATTTCCATCAGTTT
>JAJOOF010064223.1:0-12613 GCA_029582545.1 Solanum lignicaule | reverse complement strand
TTTTTTTTTAAATAAAATTTTTTATGAAAGATTACGTATACCTAACAAGTATAATTTTTGTTAAATAAATCATATTGAAGAATTATATCTAAAAGGGTCTAAGTTCAGTAGTTCCTTATATAAAATAAGCATTCCTACTTTTTAAAAACAAGGAGGAAAGATTATTTACGTTTCATTTGATGATCCACGACAAATAAAAAATTAAGCAGAAAATTAAGTTAGCATTTTTAAAAAAAAATATTAAACATATTCTTTTCACCCAAACAAAATAATACGAAAATAGTATCTTATAAATTGAAATAATTACCATAAACATTTTAAAGCTTTTACCAAAGTATTGATCATATTTATTCTTTTTTAGTATGTGCTAATTTATAAAAGAAATTATCTTTAAAATATTTGTTATGATCGCACGAAGCGCGAACATGTTAACTAGTTAAGGATAAGTTAGTAAAAAATACTAATAATTGGTAATGAAGGGTAAATTAGTAAAAAATATATTTTATCTATTTTATTTGTTAGCTTTACTTTTTGTTGTCTGTCTAAATAGGAATATAATTTTTTAGCAATTCTTTAATTCTAACATTGTACATAATTAAAAGATAATTTAACACATTTTATATATCTTTATTTTTATACCATAAAACTAAAAGATATTATTTATTTTCTTAAATATTGTATCAAGTTAAAATAGATACATAAATAAATTAAAATGGAGTGAATACCTCTTATTTATGAGATTTTAGAAAGGGGTGTGAAAGGGAAATTTGATAATTAATATGAGATGAAGCGAGTTAACATATATATTTTATTTCTATTTACTTTCAATTAATTACTAATAAAAGACAAAATCATTAAAACTCATTTCAAATCCGTTAATTTGTCAAATAGTTCCAAGATTATTGACCAAAAAAGAAGGGTAAAAGTTTTACCTCCTCCTTTTGAGGTTGCAACCCCGTTCTTACGGTTTAGAAAAGTTCCCATTTGGGCCGCTGCTATGGGAATCGTTTTTGCTTTCTTTTCCTTTGGCTACTAAGATCTTTTAGTTCGCCTGATTTTCTCTTGCAATCATAAATAATTACTTCTTCTGTCTCAATTTATGTGGCACTGTTCAGATTTTGAGATTCAAACAAATCTATTTTTGACTGTAAATTTTTCATACATTTTAAAAATATTTTAAATTCTCAATTATTTTGACTCATGGTGTTTTTTACGTAGTTTACAAATATATAAATTTCATTTTAATAAATTCGAAGATTACTTATGCAAATTCTTGGTCAAACTTAAATTGTTTGACTCTCGAAAAAATGAAAAGTGCCACATAAATTGAGACAAATGGAGTATATTAGTTATACACTACTGGCGGATGGTTCTTAAATATTACATTAATTTAGTATAATTCTAATTGGTTATATATATATTAACAACAATAATATATTTAGTGTAATTTTACAAGTGGAGGTCTGAGAAGATTGTGTATATGACTTTACCCCTACTTTGTGAAGGTAGAAATGTTGTCTCCAATAGACTGTCGGCTTAAACAAAGCATATCAAAATCAGTAAGAAAAGAAAAATAGTACTAAAAAAATCATACAGAAAATCATGTAGAAAAAACAATTGTAACCACAAAATAGTATGATAAATTAATCAATGAAAACAATAAAGTAATTGTAAAATCAAAGAACATTATAGTAGGAAAGTTACTAATACTAATATTGATAAGAGATATAAGTAGCACTCAACCAAGGGCATATCGACGTGGAGCATTTCGGGTGCTCGAGCACCCATCGACTCCAACAATTTTTTTCTATATCTATAGAGAAAATATGAAGAAACGGATATAAAATATAAATAACCACCCACTTAACAAAGAATACTAGTGGCTGCTTTGGTTCTGTACCTACTAGTCATGAGATCGACTCTTTCTGGCAGAGCATTTTTTCTAAATTGCACCTTTTATTTCAATTAAATTTTTTCCATCTTCTCTCCTTTTTATTTTTTGATTTTATGTAGTGTCATTTACCTTTTTAATCTTCTCTATTTTTAAAAACTTTTTGGTCTCTTTTTCTTTAGTGTAACTCGTGATATAAGTTATTTTGATGATGATTAATTAATCGTTGTTTTATTATATACTATTTTATTGATGTGCTTGAGTTGCTATATATTTATACTTTGTGATCGCTAGCAATTTTATGTTAAAAAACTCCAGAATCTTCTCAGGAAGCTTGCCAGCGGCCAAGATAATGAGTTGCTTCCGTAGAAAGGCAAGAAAATGTGCTCGAGCAGAAGGACTCACGCTTGGTGATTCAGGAAGATTGAAGAGCAGTGAGCACCTACGACCTTCAAATCCTGAATCCGCCACTGACTCAACTACCTACTAACTTTCTACCCCTAATCCTCGATCTCTATGCATATCATTTTATTTTGGGTCATGTCCTCGGTAAGTTGTAGGTATATCATATCATGTCTAATCACTTCTTTTTAATACTTCTTCAACCTATCTATACCTCTCTTGAATTCCAACATAGTCAACCTCTTGCACTGGGGCATATGCTCATCTCCTCTTTACATGCCTGTATCGTTTCCACCTTGCCATCCTCATCTTGTCTATCATTGTTGTCACCTTGTCCAGTATCTACTCATTTTGTATCCTATCTCTCCTACTATATCCTCACATCCATCTCAACATTCTTATATTCACAACTTGTATCTTTTGAACGTGCGAGTTCTTGACTAGTCAACACTCCAAGCCTATATAATATAGTTGTCTAACAAACGCTTTATAAGATTTATCTTTAAGTTGCGATAACAAATATTTTTATCGCACAAGACACCATACATGAGCCTTCATTTCATCCATCCGTCCCAATACAATGTTTAACATCGTCATCGATTTCTCTATTTCCTCGTATAATTGACTCAAGATAGTTGAAATTTTTTCTTTTATTGGAGATGACTTGAGTATTAATATTTATTTTCACATCTGCCTCATAAGTTTATTTCATATACAAATTCTAGGGCGGATCAAATTTGAAAGAAAATCGAGCGTATAAATTTTGGTATATACGTATTATATGCATATTATATACAACTATAATACATGTTCAATTTTTTTATCACTATTGTTACACCAGCACAATTCCGGAGAAAAAATCAAGTCTTTCTACTGGAGATTCTACCGGAGAAGAGAACGATACACGGCGGTATTATTCTTATTTCGCGCAGCTTTAAAGGTGAGATTTTGAACTGATCAGGTACAAGTTTTACAAAATCAATACCAGTTTTTGTTATTTATCACTCTGTAACCTAGATTTTGATATCAAATTCATTGAAATTGCTAGATATGAAGGATTCTATCAACAACCCTAAAAGGGTAATCTTTTGGGATTTGAACCTTAAAAGGTAATTCTAAGTAGCCCATGCTATTTACACATTACTATTATTGTTATGTAAAATGTATTAAGAGCCTTGACTGTAATTTATTAGTTGTTATTGAAGAATTGGGGGAAATTGGGGCTTTTACTATTACCGCGCCTTTGCGACATTTTCCTATCTCAGCTCTATCAATAACCATTTATATAGCCTCCTGGAAAGTGATGAATTGTTTTCTATCAGGGGTTTGAAACCATTGGCAACAGAATTCACAATACTGTTGTTCAAACATTATGCTTTGAGGATCCATTACTTTGATTTGGGCAGTGGGATAATGACATTGATCTCAATTAGCACTCGAGTATAAGAAATCCTTTTAAGCTTAGTTGTACAATCAGCATCACATAGAGGTGTTCGTAGCACACTAGCCATCCTACTTAGGGACTTAGGACCCCAACAACTAAATAGAAGATTGAGGAACGTCACCATAGAGGGATAACTTTCAATACCTCATCCTTAGAATTGAAACTGGCCACCCAAGGTTTAACAACAGACTTAGTATTGATCATGTGAGGGCCAAAACTAAGTATTACATCTCTATCCGCTATTGATTGGAATTCACAACATCATAACCCTCAATGTGATAATAGACTTTTGCTTTCTGTGTGAATTTACCCTCACTCTCAAGGAATCTAGCTACAATTGCTATAGTTGGGGAATCCCAAATAACATATAGTATCATAGCACTTCTCCAAATTATAGATTCACTAGCTACCTACTCTTTGTCCTGTTGTCCTATTTTGACTCTATCCTTAAAGCACATTGGTATGAATTGAATCTATGTTTCTCGGGCTCTTCAAAAACATCAATGAGTGCGTGTCGGATTCTCCAAAAGTAGTGTATTTTTGAAGAATCCGACATAGATGCGGCATCGAAAGTGAAGAGTCCGTGCAACTTAGAATTGAATACAATTTTAGCATAAAAGATATGCAACATGCAAAATTCATATATATACTAATACTAAAAAAATCATAATAATGGTGCATCATATACTAAATTAGATATTATCATTGTGAAATATATGCAGTTTATGGCTTCGGTCTTATCCTAACCAATTTTTTAGTCAAACTTTTCTTATTAAGAAAATAATTTAACATTTGTTCAATCTAAAATCCACAAGAGATGGTCATAGAGTAATAACAAATGTCTTTAGCTTACTTATTTCAGTCATCAAGAAATTTTTAAAAACTGAATATTTCAATTTATGGATGTACAAAATTAAAGATTGAAATAGACAACATTTTAATATAGGCTAAGAATTTTGAGATATTTTGACAACATTTAAATATGCATAAGACAACCGATTTAATGGTTAAAATTTTTAAAATATAAATATTTATTGCATATGAAATGGTGATTTTTTTGAGAGAAGGGTAACTTCATGTGAAATTTTGATTTTTGTATGATTGTAGTTATTGCAGCGATTGTAGAAGAACATTATTAGTTTCTCCAATTTCGGAATAAATGATATATGGTTAAAGATTGAGGAACGTCACCATAGAGGGATAACTTTCAATACCTTATCCTTAACATTGAAACTGGCCACCCAAGGTTTAACAACATACTTAGTATTGATCATGTGAGGGCCAAAACTAAGTATTACATCTCTATCCGCTATTGATTTGAATTCACAACATAATAACCCTCATTGTGATAATTGACTTTAGCTTTCTGAGTGAATTTACCTTGCTCTCAAGGAATCTAGCTACAATTGCTATAGTTGGGGAATCCCAAATAACATATAGTATCATCGCACTTCTCCAAATTATAGATTCACTAGCTCCTACTCTTTGTCCTGTTGTCCTATTTTGACTCTATAAGTGGTATGAATTGAATCTATGTTGCTCGGACTCTTCAAAAACGTCAACGAGTGCATGTCGGATTCTCCAAAAGTAGTGTATTTTTGAAGAATCCGACATAGATGCGGCATCGAAAGTGAAAAGTCCGTGCAACTTAGAATTGAATACAATTTTAGCATAAAAAATATGCAACATGCAAAATCCATATATATACTAATACTAAAAAAATCATTTTACGCAATAGTTGCTAATAAGATTTCGTCAAATATTTTAAAATTATTTCAAGGGTATCATCCATTATAAATATGTGAGAAATATAACAATGACTCAAACAAGAATAAGTTGGGACGCTATTAAATATATTTGTACATTGTATGTAGAAGTAAAATGGTTGTTGCAATTTTTTGAACAATTACATTTGAAGTGCTTAAACAAACAAGAAAATAGTTTGTTATGGTTATTTTTTTAATCATGGACCGCACATCTTACGGGCTCTAAGACTAACAGTGTTGATAAAAGAAGACGATACATTCAATTAGGTTTAAATTATGACCTTTTCGCCATTAAGCCTTTTAACTCACAAAAAAATAGTGTAACATAAATTTACTTGTAAGATTAGAAGAAGAAGACAAAAAATCCAACTAGGTTTAAATTGGACTTTTTACCTGTTAAACTCGATTCACAAAGGCTATAATATGGCAGAGACTTCATTATAGTTATCGTGTGAATAAGGGAAGACGAAAGATTCAACTACAGGTTTACATTATGACCTTTTTTTGCCGCAAAATAGTGTAACATAAATTTACTTGTAAGATTAGTAGAAGAAGACAAAAAATCCAACTAGGTTTAAATTGGACTTTTTACCTGTTAAACTCGATTCACAAAGGCTATAATATGGCAGAGACTTCGTTATAGTTATCGTGTGAATAAGGGAAGACGAAAGATTCAACTACAGGTTTACATAATGACCTTTTTTTGCCGCTAAATTTAACTCGCATAAATATAAGTATAAGATAATTAAATTATATATGTGACCGTTCTTCTTTCATTTTTTGCTTATACTAATTTAAATTATATATGTGGCCATTCTTCTTTCATTTTTTGCTAATACTAATAGACTTTTGTATACCCTTAGTAACGGGAAGAAGAGAAGATAATGGACATGAAAATTGTGTGAATGAATTAACTTAACCTAAAAGCCCAAACCTTTCTTTTCTTGATAGAGAAACGTGGTTGACAGACACTAAGAATTGATTCAGAGAAAGACAATTCATTAATTAGGTTTAAATTGTGACCTTTAAATAGTTATACTTAACGTGACAAAACTACTCCCTTTGTCCCAATTTATGTGATGTTGTTTGACTTGACATGGAGTTTAAGAAAGAAAGACTTTTGAAACTTAAGGTCAAAAACAGGTCATGTGTTCCTTTTTGGTTTATACGGATAGACATTAGCTAGAAAA
Organism: Solanum lignicaule; assembly: GCA_029582545.1. Lineage (NCBI taxonomy): Eukaryota > Viridiplantae > Streptophyta > Magnoliopsida > Solanales > Solanaceae > Solanum > Solanum lignicaule. Next base: position 5,920 of record JAJOOF010064223.1, on the reverse strand, counting down.
GACTGGATAAACTTAAATATGGATCTCATGATGATTAAAATTTAACTTAGTTACCATAATGGGTGGAAATATCATCAGAGTACAAATGTATATTTTCATTTAATAAAAAAAAATTGTAAGACAATTTGCAACTAATTTCTCTTTTTCTTGAGTACCTTTCATAAAATGAATAAAATTTCTCATTTTCTTTCCCATATTGTGTAAGTGCATTGATTTGACAGTGTTTTGTGTAATTATTTCATATTGATTTTCCTCAAAATCACATTAGAAAATTTTCAATGCGAGTCTGATGAGAGGTTGGCAGGTATCATAGTAACAAAAACTAATTCTACGCAAGATTTTAATATATTTCAAACCAACATAAAATTTCTACAAAATATCATTTATTCCAAAATTGGAGAAACTAATAATGTGCTTCTACAATTGCTGCAACAACTACAATCATACAAAAATCACCATTTCATATGAAGTTATCTTCTCTCAAAATCAATCTTTAATTTTGTACATCCATAAATTGAAATATACAATTTTTATAACTTTCTTGATGACTGAAATGAGTAAGCTAAGACATTTGTTATTACTCTATGACCATCTCTTGTGGTTTCTAGATTGAACAAATATTAAATTATTTTTTTAATAAGAAAAGTTTGACTAAAAAATTGGTTAGGATAAGACCGAAGACATAAACTTCATATATTTCAAAATGATAATATCTAATTTGGTATATGATGCACCATTATTTAGTTTTATGCCATAAGCTAAGACATTTGTTGTTACTCTATGACCATCTCTTGTGGATTCTAGATTGAACAAATATTAAATTATTTTCTTAATAAGAAAAGTTTAACTAAAAAATTGGTTAGGATAAGACCGAGGCCATAAACTGCATATATTTCAAAATGATAATATCTAATTTGGTATATGATGCACCATTAATTAGTTTTATGCCATAATAGTTATGGGTGGCACCTAAATATCTTCTAATTCAAACTATTCAAAGATTTACACAATCTAAATTCCCCCTATAAATAGAAGTCAATTAGACAAAGAAACTCACAACAACAAAGCCATTCGATCTTGAATATCCAAACAAACACATATCTCCTCCTATTCCTCATATTTAGCCATGCCCAGAACAAAAGTGAAGTTTGCTTTGATTGAAAATAAGACTAAGAGGAAAGCCTCTTACAAGCTAAGATTGAAAGGGTTATTTAAAATGGCTTATGAACTCACCGCACTTTGTGGTGTTGAAATGGCTATAGTCGTCTATAGTCCTTACCAAAACCAACCTGATTTGTTCCCAAATTATGCTAATGCATTCAATACCTTTAAAAGGTTTAGTGAGCTTTCGGTGTTAGATCAATCAAAACACATGATGACGGGAGAAGAGTTCACGAAGCGAAGGATTGTGAAGTTGGAGAAACAATTACATAAAAACAGGGTCAATGAGTGCACAAATAAGATGTATCAAGTGTTGAAAGGAATTGATACTCCCGATGACATGCACCCTTACGATCTCAACGATTTGAGCTTTGTGATAAAACAAAACCTCAAACAGCTACGTGAAGTGATGAAAGCGAAGACTGACGGAGAGGGTTCCACATTGAATGCCCATCAACCTGTGGTACCTCATGGGACCAGCTCTGAGGAGCCAAGGGCTCCTTTGTTGGAAATAATTGGGGCTCCAGTATCAATAGTTCATTCGGTGGCTCCATCGTCGGTTCCTAGTGCGACCAACTTTGAAGGGCTAAGTACAGATCTATTGGTCCCTGTTGTGGATGCAATATCGATGGTTCCTCATGCGGATCCATCGATGGTTCCTTCAGTCGCTCCTGCTCAAATGCCCAAACCATTGTGTAATCTAATGGATCCTTTGAGGACTCCTCAAACGGTTCCTCGTGTAGACCCTTCGAGGTTTTCTCCTCCCCCTTTCTCTCCATTTTCTTTAGAAAATTTCCCTCAAATGGTTGTACAACCGTATCCTCCATTACCTCAAGAAATGGATTTTAGAAGGGCTCCTAGAATGGCCCCTCCAATGCCTCCAACAACAATGGCTTCTCCCATTCCTTCACCAATAATTACTCCTCCAATGGCTTGCTCGGAACCATCTATGGCTTCTTCACCCGCTCATGTTCAAATGCCCAAACCAATGTGTCATCTGGTGGTTCCTTTGAGGACTCCTCAACCGGTTCCTCTTGTAGACCCTTCGAGGTTTCCTCCTCTTCCTCTCTCTCCGTTTTCTTTAAAAATGTTTCCTCCAATGTTTCCACAATTGTATCCTCCATAACCTTAAGGAATGGTTTTTAGAAGGGCTCATGGAACGCCCCCTCCAATGCATCCAACAAGAATGGCTTCTCCAATACTTTCACCAATAATGGCTCCTCTAATGTCTTGCGTTAGTGTTTCCTCTAATAACACCCTAGATGGACTCTTCAATGAGTATCCCCCAATGAGTGCATCAATCCCAATGAATAACTATCAGAACTACTCTGTTGGCTTTCCACATAGTCCAACATTGTCTGAGATGCTGGTCGGAAATGATGATGATGATGATATAATGACTTTAATTAATGATCCATCTTTCAACAATATTAACATTCAAGATCCAAACCACCACAACAATTTATAAGGATCTAGGACTAATGTCTCTTTTAATTAGCATTGTTTTGTAGGTTCGTGTTGTCGTGTGGACTATTCGTGTCCTTTGTTGTTTTCCATGTCTAAATTGTGTTATAGGACTCTTCATATCTCTTTCCATGTGTCCTCATTTGAAGTGTCCATTTGTTGTGTTTCTTTTTCTTTTTCAAAGTTTGTGGTTTTATTCACTTATTAAATCTGTATTCAGTTTTTTTTTTTAATGTTTACTATATACTTATATGTTTATTTGTGCCTTTATTACTATTATTGAAAATGTTATTGTTAGTATGGTTTTCAAAATGACCTCTTACACTTCAAAAATCTATCAAATCAGTTTACGTATGTGGTAAATCTTCATGCTCAAACTTTCCTGTGTAAACTAATATAACAACAAAACATACCCAACATAGTTCCACTAAGTGGGAAAGTGTAAACTTATAACACATCTAAAGTTGAGAATGAATTAAAAAGTAAAGAAGATTATCGTAAAGACCTATTTAAACATCCATGTAATGGAAAAATAGGGTCTAAAATAGTTTCTATTTTAAAAAATCAAGATATAATTAATTATTTGTTTCTTCTTGTAAAGAAATGGATCTTGGGCCTTATCCAAATCCAAAAGCTAGCTCGTAAGAGTAGGATTATTCAACAAGTCCAGAAGCTAGCTCTTAAGAGGAGTATTATTCAAGTCTATATAAGGAAACCACCATTTTTTTTCCATCCGATTTGGGACTCCTCAACACCCACCTCATGCCCCAGACCAGATATCTGGCACTTGAGCAATTTAATCTAGGGACCCATCATAGGTAAACAACCATTAGGATGGGTCTTGCTCTAATACCATGTAAAGAAATAGATCTTGGGTCTAACTTAACCTCAGAAGCTAGCTCTTGAGGGAAGATTGTCCAAGTTTATAAAAGGAGACCACCCATCCGTTTTTCATCCGATTTGGGACTCTTCAACACTCGTCTCATGCCCAGGACTAGACATCCGATTATCTGTAGTATCTATGATTAGTTTCATTCAATATATTTATCGGGCTGGTACTAACACTAGTTTTACAAAACCATAATAATTACTACGTTCCAGTCTCAAATAAGTGGGGAGTCGTCTATATGAATCTTCACTTCTTCATTTAAGCTCATTTGTATCCTCATCATATAAAATAAACTAAAATAAAATAGAAGTAAAAAATAAGTTGGATAGCAATAGCAATTCTCTAACAAGTTTTTTGTAGCCGATTTTTTGCCTTTAAGAACACCCTACTCACTTCCTCATCCTCTGGATTTTCTTGTATCAACATTTCACAATCTTGGATAGCTGCTTTCCATCTTCCCAACTGCATATATCAACTAAAACTTTATGATATATACCTTGTTAAATAAGTGTGATCACAGCATCTAAAATGTTAAGCGGTTAGAGAGGGCACACTTTTATTTAGTTAATTAATTATGTCTTTTAATAAATGTGGTCGAATTACCTTGATATTGCAGTCAGCTCTCCGCAATCTAGCCTTTGTATAGGAAGGACGTAGTACAAGAGCTGCAGTGCAATCTTCCACAGCTTTTTCAAATTGTCCTAGCTTGAATTGACATGCTGCTCTGTTAAACAGTAGAATAGAATTGTATGGCTCTTGTCCTAGTCCTTCAGTGTACTCAAAAGAAGCCTCTGAGAATTTATTTTCTCTGAACAACTCGTTACCTTTTAACCGAGATGATGCCAACCCTTCAATTCTCCTTAGAATTGTGATAATTACTTCATTGCTTTGATCCAATTTTGTTGCTTCTTGAGCTGCAGCTGTAGCCTCCTCAAACCAGCCAACTGTTGCATAGGCCTCAGCTCGAGTGATCAACAAATAAACTGTTTTTACTGAACCAAAAAGGCAAGCACATAGCTCGGTTTTTATATGAGGTACTTTCTGAATTGTGGTGTGTGCTTCCTCATGTCTATGCAACTTTATTAATGCTTCAGCCCTCATGGCAAAGACCTTCATTTGAAATCAAGTAAAAGGAAAAAAGTAAGAATCTTTAAACATCTAATTTCTTTATTAGACTTTATACATTAGGGATGGACTTTAGGCCTCATTTTTTTGCCCATTAAGATTAAGACGTGTGAATCTATATGCACATCTAAATGATTAAGATGTTGTCTTTAGATTTGAACACGGAAGGATTAACATCGCTTGTTTTTCAACATTTGAATGAACATAATGTAATTATTTGTAAACATAATAAATAAACAATAAATCAATTAGATATTTAAAAAAAATTTAATTTAATATAATAAAATCATTATCTGATTTAAAAAATGAAATATTCATGTTAGCTAATGATGGTGGGGATGGGTTGTAGTGATGGTGGTAACAGTCTGTGGTGGTTGTGATGTTGGCGATAATATGTTCACTAAATATTTATGTACGCTCTTGTTCTAGTCCTTTAGTGACTAGGAATGGTGGTGGTGATAGTTATTATGGTGGAGGTGGTTGGTGGTTGGTGTTGTAGTGACTGTCGTGATGGTGGTGATTGGTAGTGGTGGTTGTGATGGTGAAGTTGGTTGATGTTAGTAGTTGGCGGTGCTGATGATGGCGGCTAAAGAATGTTTTGGTGGTAGTTAACAGTGGTGCTAGTTGTTATGGTTGATTATAAGGATTGACCATAGTGATGGTAGTGGCTGTTAGTTGTGGTGGAGTTAGCGGCAACAATGGCAGCGGTGGTGGTGGTTGTGGTAGTTGGTGGGTGTGCTAGTTGTGATGGTGGAGTTGGTTGGTAGTAGGAGTTAGTCGCAGTGGTGGTAGTGGTGGTGGAGGAGATGACGGTGGTGGTGGGATAGATATAATTATATTAATGGAGGTGATAGGTGTGGTAGTGGCTGGCAATAGTGGTGATGGTGATGGCAGAGGTGGTTGGTAGTTGATGACGATAATGGTAGTTTACAATGGTGGTGGTGGTTGTGATGGCAAAGGCGGTTAGTGATAGTGAAGACTTTGTTCAAGATCTTAATGATTAAGACCTATACAAACCAATTAGGTGCTTAAATCTTAATGAAAACAAATACACTTAATGGCCTAATGTCTGAACCATTTACATTCAGACCTCCACCAAGTACAAACGAATGAGGCTTAGTTGTAGTGAAACCTGTGGAGCTGAATCTACTCCTAAGGTGATAGAATTTTGTGTTTCCTTTAGCAATGTATTGTAATCTCTCAGCTTCTGTGCTTCTGTGCATTTTAAGAGCTGTCTCTTAATATCATGAGCCTCTGCAATGTCCTTCTTGTCAACTTTTC
>JAJOOF010064222.1:0-23850 GCA_029582545.1 Solanum lignicaule | reverse complement strand
GATTTTGAGTAATTATCTCAACTAAAGAAAGATGTGTTTAAAACACTTATGAGCTAAAGTATTTTTGGGAGTAGTCTTGAGCACCGAATTGGGGATACAAGTTCATATTAAACTCAACTCTCCATAAGAACCATGTAGCCAACATGGGAGTTAAGGGGTCATACTTTTTAGATGAATCCGTAAAGTTAAGCTAGTGGATCCACTTAGTAAAGTTAGCTTCCTATATCACGGCAAGGTATAGGATGGTCCTCGGGCAACGTGAGGTAAAACGTTGTATCACCACTTGGTTTCATAGTAGTGGTTTGTCGGTTAGAGAAACTCCCACAGTAGAAATTGCATGGTTCCTCGAGGGTTCTGCTTAGTGTGGATGGGGGTATGAGACTTCATTCATACATTGCACAAGTAGACCTTGAGAGGAAGCATGATATTTTATGATATTATAAATATGATTTTTACGTCATGTTATAAGAGTTTTACAAACTTTATATATATTGCATGTGTCTTATTGCTTTATATATTGAGTTCAGTTATTCATGAGTTGAACAGAGCCAAGGTAAGTGTTCTCTTGTACTCTTTTCAAGCTTAAGTTGTGGTTTAGCTTTCCAGCTCGTATACTCGTACATTCAATGTACTGATCCAGTTGGCCTGCATCTTATGACGATGCAGACACAGGTACCCCGGATCAGCATCCTGCACGCCGTTGATCCAGTTGAGCACTCCAGAGTCAGTGGTGAGCCTCCTTGCTTTCCGAAGGACTCAGATATTTTGTTTCTTTTAGTTTTGTTTTAATTAGGGTGTTGTGGGGTCTGTCCCAACATCCATCTCAGTATTGTAGAGGCTTCATAGACAGTCAGTCAGTTAGTATTGAGTCTCTCATATATGTATATGTATATATGAAAATATTCTATTTTTAGACTCGAGTTGCCCTTTGGGCCAGATGTTTATCAGTTAAGTTGTTTATGTCTTTGCATGGCATTGAGTTAATATGTTGAGTTAGGTTTCCGTTGAGCTAAGAAAGTCAGGCCAAGGATTCGCCTGGGGACAACAATGGTCTCCGGGTGCCGGTCCCGCCCAGGGTGTAGGCTCGGGGCGTGACAACAACTTTAAAGGGCTGCGTATGGCTTAACCGTTTTTATGTACTTCAATAATGCTTAATTTTAATGGGTTTTCTTCTCCTTTTTGGATTAGGAAGATATCTCTATAAGTAGGAATTTTTCTAACCTAGAAAAAAAGAATCAGTTTTCTATATATACGATACTTGTCAACTCAAGTATTGAGAGAGCTCGAATGTGAACTTGAGATCACTGTAAAAGATCATTGAGCGCACGTTGTCTACCATGTGGATTCGCTTGACGGTATCTTCTCAATCTTCAAGAGGTAATTCCTGAATTAAATTTCAGCAAGTTTATGTGTTCTAGCATGATTGTATATGTTCTATCATAAACATATATATATATTGGTTATCTATTATTCATGTAAGCAGTATGATTCTGGTATGCTTCCGTTGTGCATATAGTTTTCCAACGATATATTTTTTTTCGTAACATTATTCACTTGTTTGGCAAAGATGATTTTTAGGGGAGTAATTTTAACAGGAATAACTAATCTAGACTCGTAAAAGATAAGGGTCAGTGGGGGCACTTGGGAAAGTTGGGTTGATCAAGTGTCTTCATTCAAGCGAGGGTACATGAGAAGAAAAATGAAACGAAGTGAGAGTCCTGAGGAAGGGAATTAAAATAGTTGAGTCGATCAGGCTCTACGATCGGGAGAAGCCAGCAAAATGAAATCAAGATTTGATCGAAAAAGAAGCAAAACTGATACCACAACTGATCACCATCAATAAAGAAGAAAATTAAAATACGGTTATATAAAATTAAATATAGCTAATTATTTATAATTGTATTGTCATCATATTTCAATTATCATGGTAAAATATCATATTAAATTTATAACTAAACTAAAACCTACTTATACACAAATTAATTAACACCGCCACTATGTGATATAGATATGTGATGAATAATATTTTTGAGATAATTGTAAAAAACACACCTAAATTATACCTTTTTTTTTTTAGTTTCATACCTAAATTATTGCGAGTGTGAGTTTCATACCTAAATTATCACATTTTAGTTTGAGAAACACACCTCTCTCTTTTATACCACTCTCATCATGGTGTGTGTAACACACTTTCTCTTTTATTTAAAAAAAAATGTCACATTACACTCCACATGGACAAAACACTCCACCGCCACTATGTGATATAGATATGTGGTGAATAATAGTTTTCATTGATTAGCTTCTTACATTAATTAAAATATATATAAGAGGCACAAGTTTTATATATTTTCTTACCACTTTCCTTTCACAACTCATTGCTATTACTAGGAAAAGAAAATATGGGCTTGAAAGGTAAGTTGATTGCTTCTTTGGAGGTGACGTGTGAAGGACATTCGGTTCATGATTTTTTCCACACTAATACTCATCATCTAACCAATATAAACCCTAGCAGACTCAAACATTTCGAGATTCATGAAGGTGAAATTGGAAAAATTGGTTCGGTTGTTAGCTGGAAATATTATGAAGGTAACACACACATTTTTCTTCTCTCTTTCTCGTAATATTATTTTCTTGCATCAATTTTATAGATTTAAGTGTATTTCATATTACGAAAGTCATTACTTGAGAAAATTTATTAATTCCAAGAAAAAAGTTAATTAATGGTGTTTGATTATCAGTAATAAATTTTACTCGTAGGCAAAAGTCATTTTCCTCAATTAATACTATATTCAAAATGTTTAGATCTTTTATGAGGAGTTTAACGTTTGAATTGGGAGGAACATCTTTTATATTTGATCTTAATGAATAGATGGAAAAGAAATGTTTTGTAAGAGTGTGATAGAAGCCATCGATCCTCCGAAGAAATCATTCACTTGGAAAGCGATTGAAGGACATCTTTTAGAGTTGTATAATTCTTTCACTATTATTATGTCCTGTGAACATTGGATTACAATTACACTTGTGTACGAAAAGAAAACTGATGATACCCCAGAACCCCTTTCTTTCTTGGATTATCTCGTTGGTATCACCAAGGATGTTGAAGGTCACCTTCTCAATAAATAGAAAATCTATCATGTTCAATGGTCCTATACATACATATATCTATGTGTTTGTATTTTTGTATGTTATTTCTTGTGTGATGAGTATTTGAAAATATTGGCTAGTACTAGCTAGCGTGTAAAATAAATAATATTATGTTCGAATAATATATATGTATTATTATGTAAAATAAATAATATTTATGTAATATAAATAAATAATATTATATACAATTTTTTTTTTTTACTCTTAAGAACTTTGAATATTAGAGTAAGTAGAGCTAACTTTGCAGTAATTCCCATACATTGTAATCTCATATGACTACTAAATCTGATATTTTCTGACCCTTTTACTCGTTTTCGATCCAATAGCTCTTGTCAGCCAGTAACTATTTGTGTAAACTTGATATTCATATTGGACTGAACTTGGTTCATAACAGTAGTATACGACAATAACTAGGTACATAACATGAGTATTGTTTAATTTACTATTATTGTACATAAGCTAGTTATAATTAATTTTAAGGAAAGGAGTATCTACATACATAAAATATGTGCTAGAATATGTTACACAAGGAAATTTATTGTCAGATTAAATTAATTAGGAGGTTATTGTTGAGAAGATGAACTAACACACAATTTTTCCTACCAGAGCCTAATTCTCAAATTTTTATTTCCACAACCACACATCTATATAAACTTGTTTGAGGTGAAACATAATGTATGATCAACCAATAAACATATATTACTACTCTTGAAGCATTTATTACCTTTCAACAAATATGACAGCTTATTACAACAACCCATCTTTTTTTTTTTGTTATTATTTGTCACCTTGTTTTTAACAAACAACAACATAATTCAAGCAGAGGCGCGCCATCTTCTTGAAGAAATGTTGCCTGAGCATCCTAAACCTGAATTGCCACATTTACCTGAAATCCTTAGTTTACCTAAACCTGAATTCCCTAAAATTCCAAAATCCGAGCTACCAACTCTACCAAAGCCCAAATTGCCATATTTACCTGAAATCCCAACTTTGCCTAATTAAGCCCAAATTTTTTGAAATCCCAAAACCCGAGCTATCAACTCTACCAAAGCCAGAAATTCCCAAAATCCCAGCATCATCAATGCCTGAACTTCTAGCATTGTCAAAACTTGAGATGTCTGTCATTTCTAAACCTGAATTACCAATTTTTCCAAAGTCAGAAATCCCTCAAGTGCCTAAAAAGCATTGAGCGGGGGCGTATAAAATCCTCTTTGCTTCATTAAATCAACAATATTGTTAAAATGTTAACACTTAATTATGTTATGTAATCATATGTATGTTTTTTTCTTTATTGTGCTAGAATCATTTGCAGCTTCCCTTTTGAAATATATATATATATATATATATATATATATATATTCAAACTTTTATATTATTTACAATTTTGTTAAACAAAAATGTTTGAAAGGACATTATTTTATAGCTACGATATTATGTCTTCCACATAATCGTCTTGCTCACGCAATAGGCATGCTCCAATATAGATATTAGACAAAGGAAATTCAGCAAGTAGATATAAATTGGAGAAAGAAAGTTAAATAATTGAAGTATTTTCTTTAAATTAGCCAAGAAAGTCAAATAATTAATTAAGGTGTTAGCACTTGGCTCAAAAACTAAAGATACCCCAGAACCCCTTGCTTTCTTGGATTATCTCGTTGGTATCACCAAGGATGTTGAAGGTCACCTTCTCAAGAAATAGAAAATCTATCATTTTCAATGGTCCTATACATACATATATCTATGTGTTTGTATTTTTGTGTGTTATTTCTTGTGTGATGAGTATTTGAAAATATTGGCTAGTACTAGCTAGTGTGTAAAATAAATAATATTATGTTCGAATAATATATATGTATTATTATGTAAAATAAATAATATATATGTAATATAAATAAATAATATTATATACAGTTTTTTTTTACTCTTAAGAACTTTGAATAGTAGAGTTATAAGCAGAGCTAACTTTGCAGTAATTCCCATACATTGTAATCTCATATGACTACTAAATCTGATATTTTTTTGACCCTGGCCTATTGCTCGTTTTCAATTCAATAGCTCTTGTCAGTCCAATAATTATTTGTGTAACCTTGATATTCATATTTGGCAGAACTTGGTTCATAACAGTAGTATACGACAATAACTAGGTACATAACATGAGTATTGTTTAATCTACTATTATTGTACATAAGCTAGTTATAATTAATTTTAAGGAAAGGAGTATCTACATACATAAAATATGTGCTAGAACATGTTACACAAGGAAATTTATTGTCAGATTAAATTAATTAGGAGGTTATTGTTGAGAAGATGAACTAACACACAATTTTTCCTACCAAAGCCTAATTCTCAAATTTTTATTTCCACAACCACACATCTATATAAACTTGTTTGAGGTGAAACATAATGTATGCTCAACCAATAAACATAAATTACTACTCTTGAAGCAGGTATCACCTTTTAACAAATATGACAGCTTATTACAACAACCCATCTTTTTTCTTGTTATTATTTGTCACTTTGTTTTTAACAAACAACAACATAATTCAAGCAGTGGCGCACCATCTTCTTGAAGTAATTTTGCCTGAGCTTCCTAAGCCTGAATTGCCACATTTACCTGAAATCCCTACTTTACCTAAGCCTGAATTCCCTAAAATTCCAAAATCCGAGCTACCAACTCTACCAAAGCCCGAATTGCCATATTTACCTGAAATCCCAACTTTGCCTAATTAAGCCCAAATTTTTTGAAATCCCAAAACCCGAGCTATCAACTCTACCAAAGCCAGAAATTCCCGAAATCCCAACATTATCAACGCCTGAACTTCTATCATTGACAAAACTTGAGATGTCTGTCATTCCTAAACCTGAATTCCCAACTTTGCCAAAGTCAGAAATCCCTCAAGTGCCTAAAAAGCATTGAGCAGGGAGCGTATAAAATCCTCTTTGCTTCATTGAAGTAACAATATTGTTAAAATGTTAACACTTAATTATGTTATGTGATCATATGTATGTTTTTTTCTTTATTGTGCTAGAATCATTTGCAGCTTCCCGTTTCAAAAGAAATATATATATATATATATATATATATATCATATGTATATATATATATATTAGTTTTATGAAACTATATATTCAAACTTTTATATTATTTACAATTTTGTTAAACAAAAATGTTTGAAAGGACATTATTATATGGCTACGATATTATGTCTTCCACATAATCGTCATACTCACGCAATAGGCATGCTCCAATATAGATGTTAGGCAAAGGAAATTAAGCAAGTAGATATAAATTTGAGAAGAAAGTAGCCATGAAAGTCAAATAATTAATTAAGGTTTTAGCACTTGGCTCAAAAACTTATTTCTTCCTTCCATCCATATTAATTATATAATATTTTTAGTTTCGACACACCCTTTAAGAAAAACATTCACCTCCTAGAAAATAAGAGATGAAAAAGTAAAACTATCATATTATATGAATTGAAGAAAGTAATAAACACCATTAACATTAGCAGTGTTATCTCACTTTCATTTAAATAAGTGGACATGATAAACTGGTTCATCCTCCACTATGTATAACTTATCATTAATAACATGAAGATGATACAATAATAAATTGAAGAAATTAATAGCTAAAAAAGAAGAACTTAATAATGATCAATTCAACATGGACCCCTACCTTGAATATTTTGATGTTTCATAGGATATAACTCAGAAGAAAAATAAAGAAGAGTAAAGTTTACAATTCCTCGTGCTATTCTACGTTCCATAGTGCCTTATATTACAAGTTAGGAGTAACCCTATAAATTTGAGGCTAGGCATAAGTGTTTAAATCAAACCGAAAAATCGTAGTATCAAATTGAAAGGTCAAATTAAATCGATAAAAGAATCCAACTAAATGTGGTTTGGTTTGATTTGATTGTGACATATATATGTCACGAAATATTGTGGTTTTCTCATTGGATGGAATAGTTAAAAGAACTATATATATATATATATATATATATATATATATATATGTATATACACACTCTCCCACCCAAGTATTGAGTGTTTTACTCGAAAATATAAATAAAATAAAAATGACTAAGTTTTCGAAAAATCGATTAAACTTATGTTTTAAGAGAAATCGAATTTCCAAAAGAAACAGAGTAGCCACTTGATTTTTAGTAAAAACCAAGAAAAAACTTAAGGTTTTCAAAAGACTCAAATAGATAAAATCGATTGAAAATAAAAGGGTTCGAAGTTCAATGTACATTCTGAGAAGGTGTTAGGCCCTCAGAATGTCCGCTAACTTGCGGTTGACCGGTGATTTGACTAAAAATGACTTTGACTAATTTTTGAGAAAATATTAACTAAGTAAAAAGAAATTCGCTTTTTATTTATTTATTTTTATTTATATATTTACATTTTTTATATTCATTATTATTATTATTATTATTATTAGTATTATTATTATATAATTATCTTAAGGGAATAGGACTAAGGGGGAATTTCCTAAAGGGAAATAAATTAAGTGTTGACAAGACTAATATTAAAATAAGAACTAAATAATAAAATATATATACCTTAATTTGAAAATAAAATGAAATGACCATCCTCGGGAATTTAATTAAATTGAACCATAAGATAATCAAAGTGTTAGTCTAATACAATAAAATAAATAAGAGAGGGAAAGGAAAGACATATTGAATTTGGGCCTTTTGCCCAAATTCCCAAATCTGCTAAACTTGCAAAAAAAAGAAGGGAAAATTAGCAAATTAGTCAAACTCCGTAACATAATTATTAAAAACATCTACACTTTAAAATAATTATTGAAAATGTCAATATGTCAATATTTTAGCAAATAAAATGTATCCTAATATAATTGATTTTCTTTCCTTTTATTTCTCAAATCGGGCCCTATATTCAACTAAGTTTACTCCCCTATACGTGAAAAAGAAGAAAAAAAACTCCCATTGCCCACTTTCCCCTCTTTCTAGGTTTTTACCCAAAATCTTCTTTTCTCTCTCTTGAGTTTTTCACCATTGTTATCTCATTTTCTTGTCTAAGAAAATCACGTCTTCTACTTTTCTCCAATTTGTTCAAGAAATCTCACAATCCTTCAAAATATTTTTCACCCACGGATAAAGGTAAATACATTGCCACCAAGTATCTTTTGATTTCCAAAATTGGGTGCTGAAGATTTTGAAGAACTTGTTGAAGACCAAGTTGAGGAAGAACAATTTTCTATTAGTTTGTTTTGTATTTATAGTTTTTTTAGAATTTTGTATCCTTTCTCAATTAATATTCAAATTTGTATGTATGCTATTAATATTTGTATTCATTCAAAATTTTATGTTGCATAGTTTGTGAATCTTGTATTTGTTCCTAATTTGAATTCATCTCAAAAGTATGTCAATTAGATATGTATTTTATTTATAGGAAGAACAACTTCCTATTGATTTGTTTTGTTTTGTTTTTATAATTTTTTTTAGAATTTTGTATCTTTTCTCAATTTGTATTCAAAACCGTATGTATGCTATTAATATTTGTATTCATTCAAAAATCATATTGCATAGTTTATGAATCTGGTATTGTTCCTAATTTGTATTCATTCTAAAAGTATGCCAACTAGTTATGTATTTTATTTAAGAATTGATTGCAACAAATATTCACTTATTCCTTTTCAATTTTATATTTCATTCTCACTTTTTCATCATACTGTTTTTTGTATTTTATATATTATTGTACAAAATATTACATAAAAACTAGAATGAATACAAACACAAATAAAATACATATTGGAAGGAATACGACTTAAGAAAAGATACAAGATTTTGAAGAAAAAAAAATACACAGTGAAAAAAATACATGATTACAAATACCGAATACGTTTCTCAAATAAGTATAGATTCATTTGGCATAACTATTGGAATGAATACAAACTAATAAAAAAAAATACAAGTTTCATTATACAAAATACAACATGTAAACTATAATGAATACAAATAATATACATATTGGAATGAATACGATTTAAAAAAGGTTGCAAAATTCTGGAAAAAAAAATCAAAAAGACATTGTGAAAAAGGCACACGTTTGAGTTTTCTTTAAGAAATGTAACTGATGAGAAAATTAAGTGATATTTACCTTTTTTTGAAATATTCTCTCCCTTGATTTTCTCCCTTCTGTTATTAAATAATTGTATTCTTTCAAATTAAATAAATTAAGAAATACATAAATTAGATATATAACAAACTAAAATATTGACAATTATAAAAGAGGTGGGCTGGGCAACGTGGGCTTCACGTGACAAAGGGCTACTTTGAAAATAAAAAAGGCTGATTGTTGGGATTAGCCGAAAATTATATGGAACATAGCCCAAAGCTTGGTCTCAAACAATAATTAGGTGTTAAAATATGAGATGGCTAATTTTGCAATTGCAAGCATGGCTATTGGATTACAATTATAGCCAAATAGCATTCGAAACCTAGCCAAATTGAGATAATTCAATGAAATAGGCTAGGACTTGAATAAGACGAGTTAATGTTAATTAATTAATGAGCTTCTTAATTTCAACGAAATAAAATAGTTAATTTAATTATAAACTAATTAGTTAAAAATATAAACTCTTATATAACTAAAATAATTAATCAAATATTTTTTAGACGATTTTCGAATGTTCATAAAATATACTGATTATATACATAATTATGTAAAACATAATATATTATCTAAAAAATTATAAAATTGATAAAATTAATTAAAAGTAACTTGAAAAATATTTTGAACCTTATAAAAACCAATTATTTCAAATCGTTTGGAATTTAAGAAGTTCGATGATTAATTTGTATTGTGGAGGTCCAAAATTGGGTGTCAACATTGAGAGAGTTTGAATGTGAACTTGGGATCACTCTAGAAGACCACTGAACTGTTGTCTACCGTGTGGATTCGCTTGAAGGTGTTTGCTCACGCTTCAAGAGGTAATTCTTGAATTAAATTTCAGAAAGTTTATGTGTTCCAACATGATTGTATATGTTCTAGCATAAACTTATATTGGTTATCTATTATTCATGTAAGCAGTATGAGTTATGAGTTATGACTATGATATGCTTTCGATGTGCATATAATTTTCCAATGATATATTTTTTTATTCGTAACATTATTCACTTGTTTGGCAAAAATGATTTTTAGGGGAGTAATTTTTACAGGAATAATTAATCCAGGCTCGTAAAGGAGAAGGGCCGATTGGGCACTTGGGAAAGTCGGGCTGATCGAGTGTCTTCATTCAAGCGAGGGTACATGAGAAGAAGAACGAAACGAAGTGAGAGGTCTGGGGCAGGGAATTAAAATAGTTGAGTCGATCAGGCTCTACGATCGGGAGAAGCTAGCAAAATGAAATCAAGATTTGATTGAAAATAAAGAAGCAAGATTGTTAATACCACAACTGATCACCATCAATATAGAAGAAAATTAAAATACGGTTACCCAAAAATAAATATACCTCATTATTTATAATAATATTGTCATCATATTTCAATTATCATGGTAAAATATCATAATAAATTTATAACTAAACTAAAACCTACCTATGCACAATTTAATTAACACCGCTACTATGTGATATAGATATGTGGTGAATAATATTTTTCATTGATTAGCTTCTTACATTAATTAAAATCAATATAAGAGGCACAAGTTTTATACATTTTCTTACCACTTGCCTTTCGCAACTCATTGATATTACTAGGAAAAGAAAATATGGGCGTACAAGGTAAGTTGATTGTTTCATTGGAAGTGAAGTGTGGAGGACATTCGGTTCATGATATTTATAACACTAATACCCAACATCTACCCAACATAAGCCCTAGTAGAGTCAAGCATTTTGAGATTCATGAAGGTGAAAAAGGAAAAATTGGTTCGGTTGCTAGCTAGAAATATTACGAAGGTAGCACACACATTTCTCTCCTCTCTTTCTCGCAATATTTATTGCATCAATTTTCCACATTTAGGTGTATTTCATATTTCGAAAGTAATTCGCCTATCCATGAAAATATTTTCCATGAAAAAGTTAGTTAATGGTGTTGATTACTCCCTCCGTCCACTTTTAATTGTCATGTTTTTCTTTTCTTAGAGTCAAACGATAAGAATTTTGAATAACATTTGATGTATTTTTTTCATGGAAAATGCCATCATTCTAATCTTCACGAGCATTAGATCATTTTTATTAAAATGAAAATGATAAAAGAGGGAAAATAAAATAAAGAATTTGAACATTTGAATTGGGAGTAACATCTATTGTATTTTCTAATCTTTAATGAATAGATGGAAAAGAAATGTTTGCTAAGACTGTGATTGAAGCCATTGATCCTCAGAAGAATTCAACCACTTGGAATGCAATTGAAGGAAATTTGTTAGATTTGTATAATTCCTTCAATGTTATTACATCCTTTGAACATCAATGGATTACATATGCACTTGTGTATGAGAAGAAAACTGAAGATACTCCAGAACCCATTGCTTTCTTGGATTTTTTCATTGGTGTGATCAAGGATATAGAGGGTCACCTTCTCAAGAATTAAAAAATCTATGATGATCAATGGTCCTATACATACATATATCTATGTGTTTGTTTGTTTGTTCCTGTGTGATGAGTATTTGAAAATATTGGCTAGTACTAGCTAGCGTGTAAAATAAATAATATTATGTTCGAATAATATATACGTATTATTATGTAAAATAAATAATATATATGTAATATAAATAAATAATATTATATACAGTTTGTTTTACTCTTAAGAACTTTGAATATTAGAGTAAATAGAGCTAGCTTTGCAGTAATTCCCATACATTGTAATCTCATATGACTACTAAATCTGATATTTTCTGACCCTATTGCTCGTTTTCGATTCAATAGCTCTTGTCAGCTCAATAACTACTATTGAACTGAACTTGGTTCATAACAGTAGTATACAAAAATAACTAGGTACATAGCATGAGTATTGTTTAATTTACTATTATTGTACATAAGCTAGTTATAATTAATTTTAAGGAAAGGAATATCTACATACATAAAATATGTGCTAGAATATGTTACACAAGGAAATTTATTGTCAGATTAAATTAATTGGGAGGTTATTGTTGAGAAGATGAACTAACACACAATTTTTCCTACCAAAGCCTAATTCTCAAATTTTTATTTCCACAACCACACATCTATATAAACTTGTTTGAGGGCGAAACATAATGTATGATCAACCAATAAACATAAATTACTACTCTTGAAGCATTTATCACCTTTCAACAAATATGACAGCTTATTACAACAACCCATCTTTTTTCTTGTTATTATTTGTCACTTTGTTTTTAAAAACCAACAACATAATTCAAGCAGACATCTTCTTGAAGAAATTTTGCCTGAGCTTCCTAAGCCTGAATTGCCACATTTACCTGAAATCCCTACTTTACCTAAACCTGAATTCCCTAAAATTCCAAAATCCGAGCTACCAACTCTACCAAAGACCGAATTACCACATTTACCTGAAATCCCAAAACCTAAGCTATCAACTCTACCAAAGCCAGAAATGCCTGAAATCCCAACATTATCAACGCCTGGACTTCTAGCATTGCCAAAACTTGAGATGTCTGTCATTCCTAAACCTGAATTACCAACTTTGCCAAAATCAGAAATCCCTCAAGTGCCTAAAAAGCATTGAGCGGGGGTGTATAAAATCCTCTTTGCTTCATTGAAGCAACAATATTGTTAAAATGTTAACACTTAATTATGTTATGTGATCAATGTGTAACATCTCGCACCTAGAAACGACTATAAAGAGTTTAAAATATGAAAATATTGATTTTTGGAAAGAATAAGGAAATCTGGAATATTTGTCCAAGTTAAGAAAGCGAGTTTTGGCCATTTTCAAACAGCCATAACTCTTAGATCAGGAGGAGTTAGGAGCAGATCTTGATATGGTTGGAAAGCCCTTGGAGAGATCTTTCCAACGCCGCCGAGATTGCATTATTTCGATCTGAGAATGCACCACCTGTTAGTTGGGCTTGTTTCGAGGAAGCCTTCTTGGGGCGTTTCTTTCCCCGAGAACTAAAGGAGGCTAAGGTACGAGAATTTTTTACACTGAAACAGGATTCCTTGAGTGTGCATGAGTATGGTTTGAATTTCACCCAGTTGTCCCGCTATGCTCCTGAAATGGTTAAGGACATGAGGAGCAGAATGAGTTTGTTTATTGCTGGCTTGGGTCGTCTGTCAAGCAAAGAGGGCAGGGCAGCGATGCTGATAAGTGACATGGACATATCAAGGTTGATGGTTTATCTGCAGCATGTTGAGGAAGAGAAGTTGAGAGACAGGGAAGAGTTCAGAAGTAAGAAAGCGAAGACATGGAATGAGTCTGGGCAGCAGAAAGGCAATGTGAATCATTCGTCCTTTCAGCAGAAGCAAAAGGGGCCTGCTCCATCATCTGCTAATGCGCCTGCACCTCGAAACAAAGGCGAATATTATGGTCAGAATTCCCAGAACTTCATATCTAAACCAGTGCAGTCCCAGGGTAGTGTGGCACCAGGAGGTAGTTGGGCTCCTGTATGTGCTAAGTGTGGGAGAACCCACCCAGGTAAGTGTCGTGATGGCTTGACAGGTTGTTTCAAGTGTGGACAAAAGGGACACTTCTTGAAAGAGTGTCCTAAGAATAAGCAAGGTAGTGGAAATCCGGGCAATAGAGCCCAATCTTCATTAGTTGCACCACCAGACAGGGCTGCACCTAGAGGAGCTAATTCTGGTACTGGCGGAGGAGCAAACCGCCTTTATGCAATCACCAGCCGCCAAGAGCAAGAGAACTCTCCAGATGTTGTCACTGGTATGATCAAAGTCTTTGCTTTTGATGTTTATGCTTTGCTAGACCCAGTAGCAAGTTTATCTTTTGTAACCCCTTATGTTGCAAATAAGTTTGAAGTTATCCTTGAGAAACTTTGTGAACCCTTCTGTGTTTTTACACCTGTTGGGGAGTCTATTCTAGCAGAAAGAGTCTTTCGTGATTGTCCTGTTTCCATCAATCACAAAGACACCATGGCTGATCTAGTTGAACTAGACATGGTAGGTTTTGATGTCATTCTAGGCATGGACTGGTTTCATGCCTGTTATGCCTCCATAGATTATAGAACTCGAGTTGTCAAGTTTCAGATTCCTAATGAGCCAGTTATAGAGTGGAGTAGTAGTTCAGCAGTGCCTAAGGGTCGTTTCATTTCGTACCTTAAGGCGAGAAAGTTAGTTTCGAAGGGTTGTATCTATCACTTAGTCCGAGTTAATGACTCAAGTGTTGAGGTACCTCCCATTCAGTCAGTTCCTATAGTAAGAGAGTTTCTAGAAGTCTTTCCTGATGATCTACCCGGAGTCCCTCCTGAGAGAGAAATAGACTTTGGTATAGACATCATTCCAGATACTAGTCCTATCTCTATTCCGCCATACAGAATGGCACCAGCAGAGTTGAAAAAGTTGAAAGAGCAGTTGAAAGATCTCTTAGATAAAGGTTTCGTTCGACCAAGTGTCTCACCTTGGGGCGCTCCGGTCTTGTTTTTGAGAAAGAAAGATGGTTCCCTTAGGATGTGTATAGATTACCGTCAATTAAATAAAGTTACCATCAAGAATAAGTATCATCTTCCAAGGATAGATGATTTGTTTGATCAACTTCAGGGAGCCACCTACTTTTTGAAAATTGACCTCAGATCAAGCTACCATCAGTTGAAAGTTAGGGAATCTGATATTCCAAAGACAACATTCAGGACTAGATATGGTCATTATGAGTTCTTGGTCATGTCCTTTGGTTTGACCAATGCACCAGCAACGTTCATGGATCTTATGAAAAGAGTCTTCAAACCTTATTTAGATATGTTTGTTATCTTCTTCACTGATGACATACTAATCTAATCAAGGAATGAAGAAGATCATGCTAGGCATCTCAGAATAGTTCTTCAGACCTTGAAGGATAGAGAATTGTATGCCAAGTTCTCCAAGTGTGAATTTTGGCTTGAGTCTATGGTATTCTTGGGCCATATTATTTCCGGTGATGGAATTAGAGTGGATACTCAGAAAATTAAGGTGGTGCAGAATTGGCGTAGACCCATATCTCCAACTGATATTAAGAGTTTCTTGGATTTAGCTGGCTATTATAGAAGGTTTGTAGAGGGGTTCTCGTCTATTTCGTCTCCTTTGACCAAGTTGACTCAGAAGACAGTGAAATTTCAATGGTCTGAAGCTTGTGAGAAAAACTTTCAGGAATTGAAGAAGAGGTTGACTAGTGCCCCAGTTTTGACCTTACTAGAGGGTACCCAAGGTTTTGTGGTGTATTGTGATGCATCCAGAGTTGGTTTGGGTTGTGTGTTAATGCAGAATGGCAAGGTGATAGCTTATGCCTCCAGACAGTTAAAGGTTCATGAGAAGAATTATCCAACCCATGACTTAGAGTTGGCTGCTGTAGTTTTTGCCTTGAAGATTTGGCGACACTACTTATATGGTGTTTATGTTGATATATTCACTGATCACAAGAGCTTGCAATATGTGTTCACTCAGAAGGAGATCAATCTCATACAGAGGAGGTGGTTGGAATTACTCAAGGATTATGACATGAGTATTTTTTACCACCCAGGTAAGGCTAATGTTGTTGCTAATGCTTTAAGCAGGTTATCTATGGGTAATATCACCCATGTTGAGGAAGAAAAGAGGGAGTTAGCCAAAGATGTGCACAGACTTGCACGCCTGGGAGTCAGACTTATGGATTCCATAAAAGGAGGAATAGTGGTGACGAACGGGGCGGAATCATCACTAGTGTCAGAAGTGAAGGAAAAGCAAGACCAAGACCCCATTTTGCTCGATTTTAAGGCAAATGTTCAAAAGCAAAGAGTATTAGCTTTTGAACAAGGGGGAGATGGTGTATTGAGATATCAAGGTAAATTGTGTGTACCAATGGTGGATGAACTCTAAGAGAGGATTATAGAGGAAGCTCATAGCTCCAGATATTCCATTCATCCAGGTTCCACAAAGATGTATCGCGATTTGAGAGAAGTGTATTGGTGGAATAGTATGAAGAAGGACATTGCTGAATTTGTTGCTAAGTGTCCAAATTGCCAACAAGTGAAAGTAGAGCACCAAAAGCCTGGTGGTTTGGCTCAGAATATAGAACTTTCGGAATGGAAGTGGGAGATAATTAATATGGGTTTCATCACAGGTTTGCCAAGGTCTCGCAGGTAATATGATTCGATTTGGGTGATTGTCAATAGGATGACGAAATCAGCCCACTTTTTGCCGGTGAAGACTACCAACTTAGCAGAAGATTATGCTAAGCTCTATATTCAAGAAGTGGTAAGACTTTATGGAGTTCCAGTCTCCATTATTTTAGATAGAGGTGCCCAATTTACAACACAGTTCTGGAAATCTTTCCAGAAAGGTTTAGACTCAAATGTGAACTTGAGCACTGCCTTTCATCCTTAAACTGACGGGCAAGCAGAGCGCACCATTCAGACATTAGAAGACATGTTGAGGGATTGTGTGATTGATTTCAAGGGAAATTGGGATGATCACCTACCTCTCATTGAGTTTGCTTAGAACAACAGTTACCACTCTAGCATCCAAATGGCTCCATATGAAGCTCTTTATAGCAGAAGATGCAGATCTCCTATTGGATGGTTTGAAGTTGGTGAAGCATGGTTGATAGGACCAGATTTGGTTCACCAAGCTATGGAAAAGGTGAAGGTGATTCAAGAGAGGCTGAAAACGGCACAGAGTCGTCAAAAATCCTACACAGATGTTAGAAGAAGGCCACTAGAGTTCGAAGTAGATGATTGGGTGTATTTGAAGGTTTCACCCATGAAGGGAGTCATGAGGTTTGGTAAGAAAAGAAAACTTAGTCCCCGGTATATTAGACCTTATCGCATAATTAAGAGGATTGGCAATGTAGCTTATGAGTTGGAGCTACCACAAGAGTTAGCAGCAGTGCATCCGGTATTTCACATCTCCATGTTGAAGAAGTGCATAAGAGATCCTTCATTGATAGTACAAACTGAAAATGTGGGGATTAAAGAAAATTAATCTTATGAGGAGACTCCAGTTCAGATTTTAGATCGCCAAGTTTGCAAGTTGAGAACAAAAGAAGTTGCATTAGTCAAAGTCCTTTGGAGGAACTAATTTGTTGAAGAAGCTACTTGGAAAGCTGAGGAGGACATGACAAGGAGATATCCCCATCTCTTTGAATCTGGAGAGAATACAGTTGTAGGTAATAATTCTCTTCTTAGTACTCCTTGAATTATTGAATAAGCATGTGTTAATTGTTTTGCTTGTTGAGTGTTAAACTTGATGTTACCACCCTTAGCATAGTGAAATAAAGCTCAATCGAGGACGAATGTTCCCAAGGGGGAGATATTGTAACATTTCACACCTAGAAACGACTATAAAGAGTTTAAAATATGAAAATATTGATTTTTGGAAAGAATAAGGAAATCTGGAATATTTGTCCAAGTTAAGAAAGTGAGTTTTGACCATTTTCAAACGGCCATAACTCCTAGCTCAGGAGGATTTAAGATCAGATCTTGATATGGTTGGAAAGCCCTTGGAGAGATATTTCCAACGCCGCCAAGATTGCAGGATTTCAACATCGTATGAGTAAGATATGCCTTTCGAAAGTTGGGCAGTTGGATTGAGGAAAGTCCCAATCCGGATTTAGGGAAGGGCAAACTAGTCTTTTCTCTAAGTTATTTCCTAATTTTATTTTTGGGATTTATTGGGGTAAAAACATGACTTAGTCAGTTTGGAGAATTGAGAAATATGCTTAGGGCTTGGAGAAGAGAGAAAAGAAGAAAGAAAGGGAGAAAAAGGCAAGAATTCGTCAAGATCATCCAAGCTTGCGAGTGGAATTCGTCGGAGGTGATCCCTATTAAGGTATGTGAGATCTTTTTGTGTTGGGTTAGTTCACCCACACACCAACTTGTTTCAATCCAATTGTTTTGAGTTGTTTGCATGTTGAAGAAGTAAGGTTCTTGAAGAACAAATTGTAGAATTCTTGTTGGTTGAGTTGTTGATGCTTGGGGGTGAGTTGATTCATGTTTCCGAGTTGTTTTTTATTTAGATTAGTTGTATATTGAGGGTAAAATTGATCCTAAGTGTTTGGGGAATGAACTATGGAAGTTAGGGAGGTTTAGAGAGGAAGAACGGAAGAGAAAATTCGGAAGTTGCTGGGCAAAAGGGCTGGGGCGCCGCGCTTGCTAGAGCGCCACAAAAACTTCTCTGAAGTTTGCCCTCTGGCGTGTCGTGCCAGCCAGACCTCTCTGAAGTTTGAGGGCTGGCGCCCCACGCCTCTCAGAGCGCCAGGGACGCCAGTTCTCCTCATTCATTCCCCACTTTTTCGTACTTGTTCCTAAGCGATGTACCTATGTTTTCTAGTTGTTTCCAACACTCTAAGGTACATCTAAACATCATGAAATCATCCATAAACATGAGATCATGAACCTTGAATCCATAATCCAATTCAAGGAAAGTTAAGATCAAAGTCATAGAAGTTAAGAGTCAAAGTCTAGAAGTTAAGAAGAAAGTCAAAGCCAAGTTTCTTAAAGTTTTCAAGAGTCGTTAACAAACGTTTTAACTTCATTTTAAGGCTCAAGTTTCAAGTTAAGTAAAGAGTTGAGTTCATTTCTCAAAAAACTATAAGGGGACTAAGTATTCCCAAAGAGTTTATAAATGTTTTCACATTTGAGCAAGAAAAGGAACATTGATTCCAAGAGAGCTTTTAAGCTAAGTTTTGAGTAATTATCTCAATTCAAAGAAAGAGTTTTGTTTTTACAAACATATGAGCTAAGTATATTTTGGGATTAGTATTGAGCATCGATATGGGGATGCGAGTTCATACTAACTCAAGTCTCCATAAACCATGTAGCCATCAGGGGTAGTAAAGGATCATACTTTTTAGATGACTCCTTAAGATGCTTTTAGCATAGACTAGTGGATCCACTAAGTTAAGCGTTCTATATGACGGCAAAGTATAGGACAGTTCTGGCAGCGTGGGCAAGACGATGTATCACCACTTAGGCTCATAGTGGTGGTTGTCGGTTAGAGAATCTCCCACTAAAGTACTTTTATATATAAGTAAAGTTGAGTTTGTTATTGCTTTATCTTTAACGAACTAAGTTGTTTACACTGTTTTACAAGCTTTATATATATTGCATGTGTCTTATTGCTTTATATTGAGGTCAGTTATTCATGAGTTAAACAGAGCCAAGGTAAGTGTTTCTTTGTACTCCTTTCAAGCTTAAGTTGTGGTTTAGCATTCCAACTCGCATACTCGTACATTCAATGTACTGATGCCAGTTGGCCTGCATCTTATTATGATGCAGACGAAGGTAACCAGGATCAGCATCCAGCGCGCCGTTGATCCAGTTGAGCAGTACTCCAGAGTCAGTGGTGAGCCTCCTTGCATTTCAGAGGACTCTTTTGTTTCGCTTTCCTAGTTTTTCTTTATTAGGATGTTGTGGGGTCTGTCCCAACATCCATCTCAGTATTATAGAGGCTTCATAGACAGTCAGACAGCTAGTATTGAGTCTCTCATCTATGTATTTGCAGATACTTTGTTTTGAGACATAAGTTGTCATTTTGGCTAAGATGTTATCATTTAAACTATTATATGAGTTTATTTTGTTGAGTTAATTCTTCCGCTGAGTTAAGTAGGCCAGGCCAAGGGTTCACTTGGGGCCAGCAATGGTTTCCGAGTGCCGGCCACGTCCAGGGTGTAGGCTCGGAGCGTGACAATATGTATGTTTTTTCTTTATTGTGCTAGAATCATTTGCAGCTTCCCTTTTGAAATATATATATATATATATGAAACTATATATTCCAACTTTTATATTATTTACAATTTTGTTAAACAAAAATGTTTGAAAGGACATTATTATATGGCTACGATATTATGTCTTCCACAATCGTCTTGCTCACGCAATAGGCATGCTCCAATATAGATATTAGGCAAAGGAAATTAAGCAAGTAGATATAAATCTGAGAAGAAAGTTAAATAATTGAAATATTTTCTTTAAATTAGCCAAGAAAGTCAAATAATTAATTAAGGTTTAAGCACTTGGCTCAAAAACTTATTTCTTCCTTCCATCCATATTAATTATATAATATTTTTAGTTTCGACACACCCTTTAAGAAAAAACATTCACCTCCTAGAAAATAAGAGATGAAAAAGTAAAAATATCATATTATATGAATTGAAGAAAGTAACAAACACCATTAACATTAGCAGTGTTATCTCACTTTCATTTAAGTAAGTGGACATGATAAACTGGTTCATCCTGCACTATGTACAACTTATCATTAATAACATGAAGATGATACAATAATTATAAATTGAAGAAATTAATAGCTAAAAAAGAAGAACTTAATAATGATCAATTCAACATGGACCCCTACATTGAATATTTTTATATTTCATAGGATATAACTCAGAAGAAAAATAAAGAAGAGTGAAGTTTATAATTTCCTCGTGCTATTCTATGTTCCATAATGTCTTATATTACAAGTTAGGAGTAACCCTATAAATTTGAGGCTAGGCATACGTGTTTAAATCAAACCGAAAAAGCATAGTATCAAATTGAAAAGTCCAATTAAATCGATAAAAGAATCCAACTAAATGTGGTTTGGTTTGGTTTGATTTGATTGTGACATATATATGTCAAGAAATATTGTGATTTTCTCATTGGATGGAATAGTTAAAAGAACTATATATATATATATATATATATATATATATATACACACACACTTGCCCACCCAAGTATTGAGAGAGTTTGAATGTGAACTTGGGATCACTGTAGAAGACCACTGAACTGTTGTCTACCGTGTGGATTCGCTTGAAGGTGTTTGCGCTTCAAGAGATAATTCTTGAATTAAATTTCAGAAAGTTTATGTGTTCCAGCATGATTGTATGTGTTCTAGCATAAACATATATTGGTTATCTATTATTCATGTAAGCAGTATGGCAATGGTATACTTCCAATGTGCATATAGTTTTCCAACGATATTTTTTTATTCGTAACATTATTCACTTGTTAGGCAAAGATGATATTTAGGGAAGTAATTTTTACAGGAATAATTAATCCAGGCTCGTAAAGGATAAGGGCCAGTGGGCAATTGGGAAAGTCAGGCTGATCAAGTATCTTCATTCAAGCGAGGGTACATGATAAGAAGAACTGAACGAAGTGAGAAGCCTGGGGCAAGGAATTAAAATAGTTGAGTCTATCAGGCTCTACGACCGGGAGAAACTAGCAAAATGAAATCAAGATTTGATCGAAAAAGAAGCAAGACTGTGGATACCACAACTTATCACCATCAATAAAAAAGAAAATTAAAATACGATTACATAAAAATAAATATACCTGATTATTTATAATTGTATTGTCATCATATTTCAATTATCGTGAGTATGTAAAATATCATGATAAATTTATAACTAAACTAAAACCTACTTATACACAATTTAATTAACACCGCCACATTTTTCATTGATTAGCTTCTTACATTAATTAAAATCTATATGAGAGGTACAAGTTTTATACATTTTCTTACCACTTGCCTTTCGCAACTCATTGATATTACTAGGTAAAGAAAATATTGGAGTAAAGGTAAGTTAATTGTTTCATTGGAAGTGAAGAGTGGAATTAAGCCCATCATCTACCCAACATAAGCCCTAGTAGAATTAAGCATTTTGAGATTCATAAAGGTGAAAAAGGAAAAATTGGTTCGGTTGCTAGCTTGAAATATTACGAAGGTAACACACACATTTCTCTACTCTCTTTCTCGCAATATTTGTTGCATCAATTTTCCACATTTAGGTGTATTTCATATTTCGAAAGTAATTCTCCGATCCATGAAAAAGTTAGTTAATGGTGTTTAATTACTCCCTCCGTCCACTTTTAATTGTCATGTTGTTCTTTTCTTAGAGTCAAACGATAAGAACTTTGACTAACATCTTACGATGTATTGTTTCATCATATTGATATGCAAAAATTGCAATTTATTGTACTTTTCGTATGGTTTTTTAATATCTAATTTTTTTGTTTAAAATATTGAATTGATATAATTTAATTTCACTTTGAAAAATAGTCAAATTGACTTTTGAAAAGTGCATCATGACAATTAAAAGTGGACGGATGGAGTATCATTTATATATTTCAAATAAAATAGTTTGCATCAAAGAAGGAAAAGTAATTTATTTTACTCAAAATTCATCAATTTAAAATACCATGATTTGTTAATATTATTAGTCTTTAATATTTGATTTTCATCTTATATTTTTTTCACTAACAAATCAAGTACCAGAAAATATTTCTCGAATATTTTGCTGAAAAACTATTTTCATGGAAAATTACTTTAATTAGCATCAGATCATTTTTATTAAAATGAAAAGAAAATGATAAAAGAGGTAAAATAAAATAAAGAATTTAAACATTTGAATTGCGAGTAATAACATCTATTGTATTTTCCGATCTTTAATGAATAGATGGAAAAGAAATGTTTGCTAAGACTGTGATTGAAGCCATCGATCCTCAGAAGAATTCAATCACTTGGAATGCGATTGAAGGAAATGTGTTAGATTTGTATAATTCCTTCAATATTATTACATCCTCTAAACATCAATGGAATACATATGCACTTGTATATGAGAAGAAAACTGAAGATACCCCAGAACCCCTTGCTACCTTGGATTATTGCATTGGTGTGATCAAGGATGTAGAGGATCACCTTCTCAAGAATTAGAAAATCTACGATGTTCAATGATCCTACACATACATATATCTATGTGTTTGTTCTTGTGTGGTGAGTATTTGAAAATAATTGCTAGTGCTAGCTAGCGTGTAAAATAAATAATATTGTATTTGAAGAATATATATATATATATACGCCAGCTGTCATGTTTGAAGAATATATGTGTGATTCAAGTGGCATTTTATGCAGTTTTTTTTTACTCTAAGAACTTTGAATTTTAGAGTAAGTAGAGGCAATTTTGTAGTAATTCACATACATTGTAATCTCCTATGACTGCTAAATCTGATATTCCATTAATTATTAGCTAATGCTCTAATAAAAAAGTCAATGGGGAAAGAATTTGGGTTAGAAAAAGTTTTTGTAGTAACTTGGAATTTCCTAGCCTAGTCCAGATTTGGACGGAATCGGAGTCATGAGATTCTAGGGAAATCTGGTAAGGAAAGAGAGATTCAATAATGAATTTGGTTGCATGAATAGATATCTAAGACGTTTAGGAACTCGTACGACTTTACGAAATCGAATTCGGGCAAGTAGAACTCCCGAAACTAATCTTAGCGTGAGCATGTAGTTTTTGAAAGTCCTGATTTAAGGTGTGTTGTGAAATAGGGGTTTGGAGCTAAAATTCCGACTCATTGTCTCCGTGTATGCCACTGGGGCGGGATGGGGACCGCCATAGCGGGTGTCACGCCCCGAGCCTACACCCTGGGCGGGACCGGCACCCGGAGACCATTTCTGGCCCCAAGCGAACCCTTGGCCTGGCTTCCTTAACTCAGCAGAAACCTCAACAGAATAACTCGATGCAATGCAATATTACAAAACAACTTAACTTATAAAATATGGCCATAAAGGCAACTCGAATCTCAAAATAGAATATTTACATATATATATATATAGATAAGAGACTCAAAACTAACTGA
>JAJOOF010064221.1:0-17349 GCA_029582545.1 Solanum lignicaule | reverse complement strand
GCTTTGAGTTTGGTAAAATACACTGATACAGATTTTGTACCTTGTTGTAATGTTGCTATCTCTTTGTGCAGGCTGAATGTTCTTGATCCATCTAACTGATCAAACCTCTCCTTCAGATCATTCCATACACTTTGAGCTGATGAAGCAAATGTCACTCCTAATAAATTCTTTGAAACTGAATTCAGAAGCCATGATAACACAATGGCATTAACTCTTTCCCACTGACCTTGTAATTCAGTCTTTACATCCTCTTTCTTGCATGATTCATCTACCAAACCAATCTTGTTTCTGCCTAGTAAGGCCAATTTGATTGACCTACTCCACAATGCATAATTTTCTATTCCAGTAAGTTGAAACGAAATCAGATTTACACCACTGATATCAGTGGGACTCAAGAACAGAGGATGACTATAATCGACCCCTTGACTCATTGACGTAACTGGAATAGAACTTGGATTTCCAGAATTTCCATCCACACTGCTATTTTCAGTCGTGGCTTGATCACCAGTTACTCCTTGCGTCATATTAACTATCTCTCTTCTTCTTCAATTGCACAGCGGAAATTCAACACAAACAAAACTTCTCAGACTCTATTTTTCCAGATCTTTAAAGGTAATACACAGATGAACACTTAGATGAACAATTCTTCAGATTCTGTCACCCGCTCTGATACCATGAAGATTTTGATGAAACGAGAAGAAAAATAAGTTTTGAAAAAGATGAAGTTTTGAATATAATTGTTGGATACAATTATAATGACCTAAGCTATGTATTTATACATCAACTTCCAAACCCTTAACTGCCTAACTAACTTCTAACTAACCTCTTGACAATGACACTTAACTAACTTCTTGAAATGACTTCACACTTCTTTTATTTTACTATCCTTCCTCTTTTCCATTATCTTAATAAAGACTAATTAAAATGGCTTGTCTATTTAGTACTAATGTAATTATGGAAATATGATTTTGATATTTTCGTGCATATCAGAGATACGGAGCTTGCTTACAAATACACATTAACGTAGTACTGAGTAGTTGATTCTTTTGCTTATAAGTAGGGTCAAGAATTCCATGCTCCATTCATTTTGTGGAACTGAACAAACTTGATGAAATGTGGTGTCCACCTTGATTCATTAGATATTTAAAAGTGGGTGTCGATAAAATTAGCTCATAAAAATATTATTTGTTACATTCATTCAGGGTATATATTATTTATTACATTCATTCAGGTTCCTACATGGTGTATGTGTATTATATCATGTAGGACACATGTGTCTATTTGTTCAATTCTTCATACTAGTTTAAGTATCTACTTGTGCACTCCCAATTAAACTTGAAGAACAGAGATGTCACACGAAATCAAGTTTTTAAAAAAAACGTATTTATATATTAAGCATGTTTATGTATTATGTATTTCTTATATTAAAGACTCTTTCTTGAATTTAATTACCTTTGTTTTTGCTGCCTTGAGCAAACGTACTGCGTGGGGCAAAGCTGATAGAGACAAATCAGAGCCAATCATTTCACTACCTGCATGTCCAATCCCATCAATAACATGCAAATCATACATACTAATATAACGAAACAAACAGTTGAAATGAAAGCAAGGCCAAATTATTCTACATTCATATTCCACTTGGACAAGACTTGAGAAACAAAATAAACGGAGGAAAAAAATTTAGAAAATTTCAGAACTTCATATTCTAGTAGGAAATTATAAACTATGATTGAAAGTATTGATTGAAAAACATGAAAGCTTAACACACAATGAATTGTCGTCGTCTGTCAAATATAGTCTTTATTTACCATGTGTGTTAAGCTCCATTTTAATTTATGTGATGCATGATTAGAAATGAATATCTTACAAATAGTATTATATCATATGAACCGAAATGAATGAAGAGTAAGAGAGTGCACCTGAAAACGTGACTTTAGTATCATAATTATTTTCTTTGTGGAAGTCTTGGATTGATCTTTTGGCGATTCCTTTAGGACTCATGTTTTCTAGACGAGACGAATCAGTGCTAAAATAAAGCTCCTCTAATACAGCCTGCTGCATGTGCATAATTTTGCAAGTAAATAATGTTTCATAAAATAATTAATAAATTATTATTATTTTTTAAAAATAGCAAGCTAGTTTCAAATTGTAATTATAAGTTGAATTGTACCTTGTTAGGTAGTGACCTGAGAGCAATAGATGGATGGCTGGGAAAGTAAATGATGATGATGACCAAAAGTAAGAAGAAGGAGAGATAAGATGAAGATGAAAACAAAAGAGACATCATGATTGATATTAGTCTTTTTCAAAGGGTTGGTTCATGAGAAGATATGCCTAAAAGTTGTAGCAACTAATTTATAATGGAGGAGAAATACACAATAAGTAGAGATCGAGCTGTTAAAACACCAATCCAACTCAATTCAAGTCACATCAGTTGTGTTACAGTGGTGGGACTGTTTCACCTTTAATCAGGGTTTGAGTCCTGGGTATAGAGAAAATTATGTTACATTGGAAGTGTCACCCCAAATAAGTCTTGCAATGTGCGATCCAAATTTAATCGAAGCTTTAATATGGGTTCGGAACAGGTGGAAAACCAAAAAAAGAGTCAAGGAATTTAATTTGTTGAATTAGGACAGATTAATCTTTCATTTGAAATGACTCTAAAATGGTCGGTCTAACCCAATCATAAAAGCATCGGAGCCTAACGCGGACTAGCCCTTCATTTTTTTAATAGATTTTTTTAAAACCTAATCCCCTATTCATATAAGTAATATTTTGGATGGAAGTATTGATTTGAAACTCCATTAAATTGATGACATTCCAAAACAACCAAAAAAAAAAAAAAAAACTTAAAACTGGAATATCTGTCAACAGTTAAGTATAAGCTTTTTAAAGTTAATTTTTGGGAAAAATTACATGGTTAAGCAAACATATCCTAGTTAATTAGTCATTATAGTTATAGTTTTAGTTAATTACCACTCACGACCAACATTCAGTGATAATTACATGGGCTGAGGTTTCGAGTTTGTATAATTCGCACATTTGTGTGATTCGGAATTTGTATAATATAATTTGTATAAATTTTGTATAATGTAATTTTGTATAATTGTTTAAAGTTCATATGTGTTTGTATAAATTCGTTATTTCGAGTTTATACAAAAAGTAGCTCAATTAAACAAACATATCCGCTAATTATACAAACGATGCAGCTTAAATTGTAGCTACAACCCGTAAATATGTAAACTGTATCTATGGAGCATAATTAAATTTATTATAGTGGGTATTTGCGAAAATTCCCTTTTTTATTAACTAATGAATTTGATTTAAATTATGTTGGTCAACGAAGCCAACCCAGGCCCAGCCTCAAGGGTCAACAAGCTAAGCTAACTTGGGTTGGACCTATGAGCCTGAATTTAAATTGGACTAAAAAAATGGTCATTCACCCAAATATTCTTATTTTGGGGTGCTCCTTCAACTGTTTAAGTAAAAAATAAGTAGTCGTAAATATTCTTAATATTGAAATAATAAATAATTTATCACGGGACATAAATTTATATTTTTATAAATATTATGATATCATATAAGTTGTGTCATAAAAAGTGTAACAAGTTAAATGGTCGTCATCAAAATAACAAATAATTTTTTTGCAGTATAATTATGTATATGTTTGTCATATATTTCACATGTTATGTCGTGTATACCGATCCAAAAAAGTTCTCTAAAAAGGATAAAGAGCATATGTCCCAAAAAGTATAACTCCATTTTCTAAACACACTATAGCAAATTTTGAAGAAAATACTACATTATGTATGTGTGTTGCATAAATTAATTCCTACAAAAGACAAAAAGTTCTCCAAACTATTTTCAAGTGAATTAGCTCTAAGTAGAAACAATGTATTTTATAATGCTAGAACAACATGCATATTAATTATTAAAGCAAATTCATACAAAAAACTTTCCATACACGTCTTGATATATAATGATAAATCAAATCATATAGTAATATCCAAAAGGAAAAATCCTTTTGGCCAAAATTTAGCCTGGTAAAATAACATATTTTAC
Organism: Solanum lignicaule; assembly: GCA_029582545.1. NCBI lineage: Eukaryota > Viridiplantae > Streptophyta > Magnoliopsida > Solanales > Solanaceae > Solanum > Solanum lignicaule. The sequence goes on along the minus strand of JAJOOF010064221.1, from coordinate 13,287 downwards.
TCTATGTTATTTTACTTATTAGAATATTTTTACTCTTTTAATTTTATATCTTTTAATTAAAAAATGGAAAAAAGATCAATTTATTTTATAATAAAAAGAATATTATAGACTTTTTAAATTTCTGATCAAATTCAAACCAAATTTTTTGTCCATTTATCATTACCCTATCCAAAATATCACTTCACTCCAGCTATTAGATGATTCTGAATGGTGCTACAAAGTGCGGAACCTTCCTTGTTTTCAAATAATAATACCAATTTAAATACATTGACTTTAAATATTTCGACCTTTTTACTGCTTAAGATGCAAATTCAACTTCTTTCTCTTGTGCTTATCAAATGAACTTGTGCGACCATTGTTTTTCATATCCAAAACACAAAGTATAAAAGAATATATCCCTCTCCATTATTTATATGAATTTGGTAGAAAACTAAGATATTTATTAATCTTCGATAAAAGAATCAATACAATAGTTTTAGAGATCATAAAGTTATACAATATTTTTCACTATAAATGCTCAGTTATTCTGGACACAATCTACTGGAAATCCTTGTGGAAATCGCTTAGAATCAGTGCAGTAATTATAGACCATGTAATTCTTCTGCACCCATTTAAGCCTCTCTTGGCTTGTGTTATCTAACTCTTCATTCAACCATGAATTGTTCGTTGAAGTTGTAGTATTGGAATTGCAAGAAGATGAAGAACTGGGAATACAAGCATTAGCACTGAAGTTTCTGTAAGAAGCACTAAAGGGTGCTTGGCTCCAATCAGTCTTGACAAGTCCTCCTCTTGTAGCCCAATCATCTGCATTCCAAAGACTTGAATATATCCTCATTGCTTGGTTCTTCGGATATGAAACTCCCATTGACTCACTATTCTTGTATTCTCTAATGGGCGTTCCGTCCACATAGAATCTGTTCAATCAAAAAATAAGAGAACCCCAAATCAAGATTTATCCCAAAAGAATGTGTTAGATTTGAAGAAAGATTGAATGTTTAACTACTTACATGATGCGTTGTGGATTCCAAGTGATGGAATAAGTGTGGAAATCAGCAGTAGGGTCAAACCAGAGATGGAATTGCTGCTCTCTGTTTCCTTTGCCTTGGCTAAATACATTAGTGTGGAGAGTATAAGGATCACCACTTAGATTTCCCAAGAATTCAAAATCTATCTCATCATGTGTTGGTCCTTGTGATGATAACTGCAATAAATTCCAAAATAAAAAAAAAAATGTTCAATTTGATTTCTACTCAATAATAAAAATGTAGCTCAAAAGTTATATAAGAAAAGAAAATTAGGGAATTACATAATAAGCAGTGACAGTGCCAGCAGAATTTCCAGAGACAAGTTTGAGCTGCATGTCAATTTTACCAAAGAGATATTCATTCTTGGATTGAAAACCAGAGCCAGAGATTTTGTCAAGTGAGAGAGTTAGAAGGTCCCCATTGTTAAGTATTTTTGCTCTGCCATCACCCCACGTGATGTCGAATTCTTGATCGAATTTGGCCCCAATTGCAATGCCAAAAGCACTAATCATAAAACACATTACAAGTACTAACTTAGAAGAAGAATCCATGTTTAATTCTTAAGATTTCAAAGTTCGTTGGATGAATTAGAATTGGATAGGTAGATGGAGTTTTATAAGGGTTTATACCACCCCACTTTAGCAGCCCAAGCGTGTGGGGGTAGGCTTGAGGAAATAAGGAGGAAGGTTCAAAGTAAAAGAGAGAGCAGAAAAAGAAAAAAAAAATGAATATTTGAGCTGGCGACAGGAAACAAAGTGATGGTAGCAAAAGCTAAGTGACAGCCAATTTACTGCTACTTCCAACTCTCACTCTTATCATTTTCATTGGAATTAGTTCAACTTTAATTTATAGATTGTGGTATTCAAGTGCACCAAAGTAAATAGGCGTACGCGTAGGCATAGTATTTTTCCTTCATCTGATTGTCATTGGCTCATTGCATATTCTACGCTCCTACAAATAAAGATGGAAAAGAATAAGTCAGATCCAAAAAGAAATTTAAAAAATTATTCATATTATACGTTACACTAAATTGCAACATAATAATTAATACCTAGTATAAATCTCACAAGTGAAATATGAGAAGTAAAGCCTATATATGCAAGTCATATTTATATTTTACAAAATAGAGAGATTATATTTTTATAGATCCTCGACTTAAGGGTTTGGACCAAAAGTATACCGAAGGGTATATTTAAACTATTTCTAATAGTACAGGGATAAATATGACCCGTACTATTTATATATAGATATTGTTCCGACTCTTCAATTATATTGTCATTATCTCATACTCTTACTTTATTAATTCATGTAAGTTGTTATTGTCTATATTGTTCGGACTCTATCATAAATTATTATTGGATTAGTTCTTCACCATTTTCGAATGGCCTTTTCATTTTTTATACTCCTATCATGTACACTTTCCAAAGTGCATTTGCATGCATTTAGTTCATTCAACATATTTTATTAACCATGATTCTCCATGTTCAAACAACAAGAAGAAAATAAAAGTTCCTCTGCAGGCTGCACTATATATATGTTATCCAGAATATTTTATTGAAGTATATATGCTTAACAGGAATTGACTTAGAACTAGTCCAAGCTTCCACCATATTAAGAGTTATATATAGAATAGTATTAACCATATACACGTCATCTTTATAGTGTGATCAATATAAAATGTTGATTTTCTGGCCTTGTGACCAAGAGCACCTACTAAGCTGGACACAGATGGCTATAGATCAGAAGTGTTTTTTTTTAATTTGAAACTAAATACAAAACTGAAAAAAATATTCCATTTAAATAGTGTTTAATTTTTAAAAGGCCTGAATAGTTTATGAAAACCATAAAAATATGACTCCAAAAAATAAATTCAAGAGGATATTTTGGAACAGCGAAGAATTTTTATTATCATCTAAAAAAGTTTCATGGCTACAAAATCAAAGGAAAGAAGGTGAGTTTAATATTTTAAAAAATTAAGTGAAAGTTGAGTAATTTTATGGTTAGAAAAAAAAAATTAATTATTTTTCTGCATTTATGTTATAATTATTAGTTGAGTGGCTTTAATTTTTATATAATTAATAACCCTACAATATATTAAGAATGTATACTCCCCGTTCCTATTTAGCTGTCATCATTTTAGGTTTCACGCCCCTTAAGAAACTAGATAAGTTTATCATTGTACCCTTATTTAGTGTTCTCAAGTCAAGTTTTCAATCAATGAACATAAAATTAATTTATTTTCATTAATTAATTTGACCAATAAACATGAATTAATTACTTAAGTTTTCTATGTTGATCAAATGCATACTTTCAAGTTTCAAGGCTAATTACTCTCAAGATTAAAATAAAAAGAACAGTGTCATCTATGCATTGGATCTATGAAATGACAAATATTAAGGAACATCTACTTTTAATAAAGACGAAACAGGGGAGTATTACATGAATGGCCAATGGGTTACTCATAAGCTTATGAATCCATTTTGATGTTAAGTTTAAATTGGTTTTTCCTATATTATGAAAATGGAATATAGGAAATTGGGTTATGCGTCGTGGTATGGAGGCCGGAGAAATTTTATTTTTTTCTTCTCCATATTTATTATTTTTATATTTGTCTTTAGATTTTTTGTTATGATTCCTAAATGTCTATGTGGAACTAAATTTTCCGTTCTAAGATTATGCTAGATTCATGATTGTCGTTGGATGAACTTGAATTGACTTGTTAAGATGCTTTTCGTGGTGCTATGTCTTGTATGATTACTTACTCTTTTTTAGCTTAATTTTAGAAAATTGTACTAAAAATATGGTAAGTAAATTTTATGGGTTGACATTTTACATAATTAACTGTCCAAAATTTTATTGGGATAGTTTCAAATATATACAATAAAGTATACACTAACTATACACTGACTAAACAATAAAAAAATATATTTAAAAGTCATAAAAGTATACACTTTAGAGGTTGCTTGGTTGGAAACAAGTTATCCCAAGAAAAGTTATCCTGGGGTTAGCTATCCCGGGATAACTTATCCCACCATGTATATAGGACAACTTATCCCATCACTATGATATAAATGGTGGGATAAGCTATCCCAAACATGGCAACCAAACATAAATTTTTTTTAGTATAAATTATAGGAACCACATATTATAAGTACTAAATAACATCATATCCCTTCTAGTTTTCTATTTACCAAAAAACCCTTAAAAATGATGTTTGCGGGATACATAGTGTTATGCACAGGATACATTAGGTTTGATACATTCCACATAGCCGGATACATAGCGTTGTGCACGGGATATATAGCGTTTGATACATTCCACATAGTGGGATACATAGCGTTGTGCACGGGATACATGCGGGATACATAGGTAAATAAGGGATTTTTGAAATTTTTGAAATAAGTAGGGATAAATGGATATTAAGTAAGTAAAGGAGTGTAGTTAAGTAATTTGTCCTTTTTTGTATCACATCACTATTATTTTTAATCCCTCACACCATACGAGCCCTAACTATACAATATAACTTACCCAAAGTCTTAGAAAGTATACACTGACTATACAATATAACTTACCCAAAGTCTTAGAAAGTATACACTGACTATATAATATAACTTACATATACATGAGCTATACATTGACTATACATTATGATACAATCAAAAAGTTGAATATAACTTAACTATACATGAAGTATACACTGACCATACATAAAATATACTCTGACTATTCAATCTCAATCATTCAAAATCACATCTTAAGAGTCTCAAATTAAAGATATGAAATCTTCTTGATGTTTCGAATATTTTAATATATAATTTGCTTGACACAATTCACATTAGAAATGGTCATTTTTTTGGTAATTAAATTTATCAAATGGTCTAATCACCTAATTATCTCAATTTTATTACATGTATAATTCCATAAGAAGCCCATTTGGTACTTCTCGTCAGATAGGCCCTAATTTTAAGAAAGACTAATCTCAAAATCATTAACCTTCCTGCATGTTGGTGATCTGATCTTAGTTCAATCAGGCCTGACTCGTACATTGGGCTGCGAATAAATTGCTCCCTTCACTGGATTGGGCCGATAATCTGTTGTGAACCAATATAACTCTATAAGGGTATAGGGGCAAGACGTGGTAAATAAGATTGATTTAGTTGATATTATTGAATCAAGTAAAATGTTTGAGGGTTTTATTTGGGATCCAGACCTAATTAGCTATTGTTAAAAATGTCTAGGGATTAAAAAGATTTGTTATGCAAATTATGTTGAAGCTTTGGCTATGTTAATCTCTCCATAATTAGTGTGTTATTAATTTGTTGTGCGTATTCTACATTGCAATTTATTTTCAGCAATAATACTATATATCAGTATTTATATTGGAAATCAGATTTGTTTCATAATCCAATGTGGAAACTCATGTTTGTTCAGTCAAAACTTCGAACTTCCTTTATTTCTAACATCGATTTGTCATCATCAACAAAACAATTACCCCACCGACCCACTCCAATTTATAGTAAAAAAGTATCGTCCAATTCATTTTTCTACTCGTCTTAAAAAATAGTCATTTTCCTAGAATTCTGCTTTAACAAGTAAAATTGAAGGATGATATTTTGGAGTTTCATTAGTAGAAATTGAAACTTCAATGCTATACTTATTTTTTAACTAGTTTTTCAACAAGTGCGTTGCACGTGATTATCAATTCAGAATATTTAAGCGAACATGAATAATAAACTTTGCACAAAATAATATTGCAAATTCTTTTGTGACAAATATCAACTAGCATTATTACAAGTCATATAAACTTTTTTCGTCGAAAATACTTAAATATTAAGAAATAGTAAATCAATTAAACAAAAGAGTAATGTTTATATATTAATAACTATTTTGAAGAAAACTTCCAGACAATCTAAATCACATAAGTATCATTGATAAATAAAGTCATTATTTTGTATTGAGCACACAAAACAAATCATGACAATTCTCTAACTCTTGAGAAGTTTAATAATTTTTGAAAAAGCTATTCATAAGTATATATCTACATCACAAGAGAAATTGTTAACAAAAACAAATAAATTTAGACTACATCTGCATTACATACTAATGTATTTATTAAGCAAACAAATAATTATTATATCATCAGAAGTATTTTCCTCAAGTACTCGAGGTTAATGAATATACCCTCTTAGGATAGAACAATTTACTTCATCAGAATAGTGGTACCTCATATTCCGCGAAACTTAGAACTCACTCAACGACAATAAATCACACGAACTTTTTTAAAATGCAAGAAGAAGAAAAGTAGAAGATTAAAAAAAAAAAATTATCGTTGAAAAATGAGAGGAAACCCCTCTATTTATAGTCAACAAATGGTAGTATGAACAAGTGTTTTTTGTGTCTTATCTAAAAAGTCATGACATTTCCAAAAATTCACAACCCTTTGGGAAAGTCACGACTTATTGAAAAAGTCACAACTCTTTGAAAAGTCAGAACTATTTGGAAAAGTCACAAATATTTGGAAAAGTCACAACTCATCGAAAAATCACAATCCTTTAAAAAAAGTCACAACTCATCGAAAAGATCACAACATAAGTTAGAGATATTATAGTAATTTAACATTCAAGTTAAGAGTTCATGTTTTTAAGGTAACATAGATAGATAGATTACAAGGCTGAAAAGTGATTATTTATAAATTGTTGTACGGCATGTGTTTTTTTTCTTAGTACTTCTTTATTTAGAAATAAACTTTAATTTTTAAAATTTTAGCTTTTGTAAAATGATATATCTACAAAAAAAATTTAAAAATCTTCTTCTTAAACTTTATATCCAGTTAAATACAACAACGCAACATAAAGGGGATGGATGGAGTACAACTTAAAGACGTATGCAATTACGTCGCTGATATGAATCTTTTGTGCCCATTATGTTTCATTTGGACCCATTTCAAACGTTTGTCAATATAACTTTCTGTAGTTTTTATTACTAAAAATATTTTTCTTTTTCATTATATCCAAGGGATCTTTTGTTGGCCTCGACATAAAATAAAATAATAAGACATACAACAATTGTTATTATAGGATCGTTTGGGGCTGGATTGATCGGATCATAATTTTACGAGCTAATTTTACCACCTCGAACAAATTATGTTGTTTGATAATATGATGGAGCAGAGGCGTATCTAGGGGGGGTTACCGAGTTTACGTGAACCCATGGTTCCCTCCCGAGATCATATATAGTAGTGTTATATTTTTAAAAAAATATTGAAATATAGATGTGTGAACCCACATACGGAATATAACATAATGTGATTATGACTGGGTGCACCTCTCTCCACGAGGTTAGAAATTTAAATTTTATATTTATCTTGTTTTATTTTTCTTTCTAAAATTAGATAACACTTCTCTAAGTGGTAATTGGTAGCACGTTTGGCATTTAAATTAATTATGATATATATATCATAATTAATTTTAGACATATAGTTTTAAAATTTTAACGGTTTTCAATAGTAAAAACCTAATATCAAACCGATAAAATTTATATCATAAATCAACCTTTTTATAATAGTGCACCCATCATCTCAAAATCCTGAATAACTCAGATGTAACTATCATACTAGTAGGAGTTCAACTGGCTGTTTCTGCTTTGAAGAGACAATTTTTGCACGAGAAATATAGTTGGTTTACATTAATAACTACTTGAAACTTGGTTGTAACTGTACACACGTACCTCCGTCTTTTAAGCTACTGTCAAAGGTCTTATTCTTTGCTTGTCACTACAATTTACATAAGACTATGACAAATTAATATGAATACCCGCACAAAGTGCTCATTCGAAAGATCGAGGTTATGGCAAAGGTTATAGCGGTTGTGGGTTATCCAGGGGTTCCAAAAAAAAATATTGATCTTATAGCTTTTTAATTTTATAACGACGATTTAAAATATTAATAACTGGATTCTAAACTTATAATTCGTATATATTTAATAAATTCATTTAATACAAATACACTATTTTAGCAAAAATTACTAAGTTCGATTGAACTCGTGCTCAGACTTCTTGAACCTACCAAAAGAAAAGAATAGAAGAAAGAGTGGTCCCCCTCATTTGAAATTATGAACAAAAATTTGTCCAAATTCTAATAAAATAAGCAAGATCAGAGTGGTCCATGATTAGAAAAAAAATACAATTATCGTAGTATTATGTTGCTTAAGTAAGCTAGAAGGTATAAACTTTCTTAATTATTGATCATTAACTATATATATATATATATATATATAATTGGCTACAAGTTTAAATATTGTAGTGATCTCTATAATGAATCTAATTCGAGTAGATATCCACTATATTCCTCAATCAATAGCGCTTAGTTAATTAGGTGATGAAGCATACTTTATTGCTCAATTTGATTAAGATTTTTTACTCCCCACCCCACCACTATTCTTCTAGTATTAGGTCTGTAATTATAAATTTGTGGTTGATATGAAGCTAAGTTTTTTTTTTTTTTAAAAAAAGAAAGCGTTGTTTTTATGTGCTTCCTTGTAGGGTCGAAAATGGTACTAGCAACATAAATTTGCTATTTAACTGTTCAGTCAAAATGCATAATTATGTGCATTGTTTTACATCATGAACAAGTTGAAGCAACCATTGCGTTAACGTTTAAAATGACCTAATATTGGTCTTACTCTAACTTTTGCTTTTGGATAATACGAGACAAATTAGACATTAAAACTCACATAGCACTAATTGATACTTTTACTTCACGTCAAAGAGGAGAAGAATTAAGCACAAGCGTAAATAGAGGAGTTCGGAGTCAAAAGGGCTACTTTTTCCTTTCAAAATGCAAAAAGGGTCATTGAATTTTTTTAAATATCAAATAGGACAATTCGCTGCCCCAGCAGCGAGATCCTTTCCACAAAATTGCTGCCCCTGCAGCGAAAAAGATTAAATATTATATATTCCCCTCATGGCGTTAAAATTGAAAAACAATCCCACTGTTCGATTTGGTATTAAAAAAAATTCAATGGCCCTTTATGCATTTTGAAAGAAAAAAGTGGTCATTTTGGCTCTGGACTCGTAAATACAAGGTTATATAAAGATCGGTGCACATTGATGTGAATGAAAAACAAGAAAAGACACCTTTTGAATTGTATCGAAAAAAATACATTTACGCTTGTCTCACCACCACGAAGTATATCAAGGTTACACTATTGAATAATATGGCTATACACCTTGTCTCACCACACCACTACAAAGTATATAGATATATCCATCCAAGAATGAATAGGTACAGGGTTACAATATTTGATGGGAAAGGCAAAATCACATCCTTCTGATGACGTCAATAGAGTTTGGTCTTTCTTTCTCTACTCAAGACCTCAATTTGTGAGAACTAATTAAATGTCCTCTATTATTGCGAAGAGTATATTTTAAGAATATACGATTTTTTTTAAGAAGGATTCTTTTTTTCCTTCTTTTGGAAGAGGATGTAAGCTTCAATAATTTCCATTACTCTAAGAGCACAACTTTGTCAGCTATTCAATCAGAAATAGATGCGAAAGATGAGAAATTCGATTGAATTGATGTCTTACCATAGCCATTATTTTTTATGGATACAACTTTCAATAATTGTTCTTCAATTTTTAAAAATTTAAGTAAATTCACTATGTGAAACTTTTTGAGAGGATTCACTGCCTTTATTCAATCAAATTCAATCGGAAAAAAAAAGGATGATGTACAACCCAGGTTTCCACTATACTAAAATGATGTATTTGATCCTTTTCTAGCACACAAGAATGTACATGTGGAAATGCTATTTCATGATATTGGGAGTGATCCCCCTTTTAAACTCACTCCCACCCTGTACACAAGGATACTAGAAATCCTTCCATTTCTTGTCAAGAAATGCATCTCCAACTCTATATATCTCTATGATCCTAGGCTAACATTCTAATCGAGGCTTCGAAATGCATTCACAAAAAGCAATACAAGAATACCACAATTATTATTTTCACACTAGAAGGTCAGGGGACCTTGATCTAGGTGATGATCCTTGGGGACCTAATTGTTGAATCTTTTCACCCACTTCAGCTACAACAAGCCTGGTTAGAAACAAACCAGCTATAAAAGCTGATCCCATCAGCATTGTAAATACACCACTCCAGCTATTAGTTGAAATGTAACCGGTTAGAAGTGGTCCAATGGCCGCTCCAATTGAGCCAGTTCCATCAATAATAGCAGTGACAGTTGCAAGCGCTCGTGAATTGCCTTTCAAAGAGCTATGTGTTCCCAGGTCAGCCGAAACAGCAGTTGTGATCAATGCATAAGGACCATTCACGAATACTCCAGTGATCAACATGAGGATGATGTTTATGGTCATGGAGACGTGTCCATAGCTCCGATAGAAGTAGAGAACCGGGATAGCACAGTACATGAAGCTGGCAGCAGTTATAGCTCTGGCATCTAAGCGGTCAGATATGTAACCTGCTAGGATTCCACCAACTACCCCTCCGACATCAAACAATGTCGACAAGTTTCCAGCTTCCTCATTAGATAAATACCTTCCTTCTATAGCTGCAAAAATATCAACAGGTAACAAAGAGTTCAGAGAAACGTTCGACTAAAATGGTGCGATAAAATACTGATATAAAAGACTGCAGTTCAGCATACCTGTGTGGCTAATGTAGAAAGGCAGCCAATACAAAAATGTGTATGCTACCAACTTTGCGAAGAAAAGGCAAAACGCAAACGGCGCCACCCCTGGAATCTTCCATGCTTCAATAAAACCCACGGCTGATTCCTCTTCTCTATCTGATCTCAAGAAAGGCTCTGTTACTTCATCGCCTACTTTTCTAGGAGAAAACACTTCATCTTCATCTTTATTAGCTCCCACAGATTCAGGGTTAACCGGCAAGAAAAGGAATACTACCACGCCAACGACAGCAATAAGGGTACCAGGAACAACCATTGACCAACCCCATCCATACTTCAACAATAATGAAGCAACCAAAGAACCCGTAATATTACCGATCGAGGTGTGAGCATTCCAAATACCCATTATAAGTCCTCTCTTCTTTTTCCCAAACCAATTCCCCACTACTGCAACCACCGAGGGCCATCCTGTGGATTGGAACAATCCAGCCATCATTTGGACAATTAGATAGTAATAAAAGATGTGTACATTTGCCCAATATCCAACTCCAAAAAGGGCAGTGAATAAACCAGTACCCACCATTCCAATTGTCAAAAATATTCTCAGATCCATCCTATCACCAACGTGCCCGGAGAAATACATTCCCATGGCATATACAAAAAGGAAAGACACATCAAGTTCACCAAGCATCGCTGTACCATCAACTCCGTTAAATGGTACCCAACCATCTTTAAGCATCCAAGAAAGTTTTGAACTTTGATTTTGCTCATAAGTGGTATTACGCCTTTGCCATGGAAACTTTAAACCAACATCAGGAGATTGGGGATCCAAAGCACTTTTCACAATGCTTGTAGTTTTTCTAGTAGCATGGTAACTTGTATAAGCTAAAAATGTTACAATTAACACAATGCCTTGATATGTCTTGAAAGAGAGGTTAGACTTCTTTGCCCTCTCCATCACCCTAATTCCAGGGGGCTTGCTGTAAGTTTCTTCCATAATTGGCTCCGGTAGAGATCCCATCAATTGCTACCCAAAGAAACTGATAAAGAGGAAGATAAAAAAAAACTTTTCCTCTTTTACAGATCAAGAAAACTACCTGTAACAAGATAAACAAGACGGAAAATTTAACATCAAAACCCGCTAACTGCATAACTATAAATTGAGAAACTCACTGCACAATAGGTAAACTAAAATACTTAACAAAAGATTTGATGTGATTCAGTTATCTACAAAATCATAAACTTGAGAAAACGGGATTCGATTATCTCAGGTTTAATTAGTGTGGGGTTTTAACCAAAATTAACAGAACCCACCAACGATCTCAAAGAAAATCTTTAAAATTTGCTCAAATAAAGTATTTCACTAATTTAGAATTTAATCGGATTACATAACAAGCTAATTCAAACCTAAAATTCTTATTAGATATCCAATTACTCAAAGCTGACCCACAAGGAACAACAAGGACGAAAAACTAATTATTGTTTAATTCTGCAAAAGAACAACAACACACCACCAACCAAATCAATTAAAGAAGAGCATATTTCTCTTTTCTTCCTAAAATTACTAAAAAGAAGATTCGTGAAAAAAATAAGAACAACAATTTTTTAGAAAATATTCCCATAAACGAATAATCCAACTTCAGAACTCACGCAAACTAGAAAATATTCCCATAAACGAATAATCCGACCTCAATCTCACGCAAAAGGATCAAAAGATGATAATTTGCTAACCATATGAAAACAAAACAGTAACCGAAATTTAAAAAAACGTCGATAAAATCGAAGCTAACCTTGTAATTTGTGAATTGGGAGAAGAATGTTGCTGCGTCTCTTTGGAAACAGGAAAATCTCCCTGATTTGAATGTATGATAAAAGAAAGAAAAATATATGTATTTTCAAATATAGTAAAGTTGCGTTTTGAGGAATTGATAAAATAGGCTGAGCGAAGCTGAGAGTTGATGAACTGAAGATTGCTGCATTTAAAGCGTAGGAGAACAACACAGTTGAATTTCAAAAGGACAATATTAACCCCGTAACCTTTTTTAGCTGTGATGCTTGATAGGTGTGAATTGACAGTTTTGTCCCTTGCTTAGGAGATTGATGATTTTCCAATTACGTTTTTGCCCCTTTCCTAATTGACAAGCACAGCTCCTTTCTTTCTTTTTTTAACAGACCCACAAAATTATATGATTGTGACCACCATTTACTATGTTGAATATTTCAAAGAATCGGAAGAATAATAATTTAAATTTGGAGTTGGAATTTTAAATTGTTTAAAATTTGTTATTTTTGATATTTATCGGATAATTCTAAAAAAAAATTATCTCTTTATATTAAAAAATATGTAATAAGACACCCCTATTTATAATATTAACAAATCAAATTAAATTGCGATTAGAAAATCCCCTTATCTAACAAATTATAATTAAACATAATTACATAAATATCAAAAATACTACTCCCTCCGTTTCACAAAGAATGATCTGGTTTGACTTGGCACGGAGTTTAAGTAAATAAAAAAGACTTTTGAATCTTGTGGTCCTAAATTAAAGTTATGTCAAATGTACAAAATTGTCCTTAATCTTGTGGTCTTAAACATGCCACGTGGAAAGCAAAA
>JAJOOF010064220.1:0-11825 GCA_029582545.1 Solanum lignicaule | reverse complement strand
GATGCTATATTTTGTTTGTGTTGTTATCTCTTCAAGAATGAATTTGAAAGTCGTGGTAATGCGGGAAAATCATTTACACAAGATGGTTTTAAGAATTGGAACCATGGTCCGGAAAGGATTCGATTGCATGTTGGTGAGGTGAATAATATTCATAACAAATGTTTGAATAGGATGCTTGATTTTGCGAATCAACGTCAATCAATTCAATCTTCTCTTCACAAGCAAAGTGAAAAAACAAAAAGTGATTATCGAATTCGTTTAAATGCCTCAATCAATGTGGTAAGGTTTCTCCTAAGAAATGGATTGCCATTTCGTGGTCATGATGAGAGTGAAGATTCCGATTACAAAGGTCTTTTTCTTGAACTTTTGAAATTTCATGGGATTAATCGTCCGGATGTGGAAAAGGTGATATTACAACATGCTCCAAAAAATGATATGATGATTTGTTCAACAATTCAAAAAGAGATTGTGGATGCTTGTACTAAAGAAACAATTAAAGCTATCATCAAAGACTTGGATGGTGATTATTTTGGAATACTAGTTGATGAGTCAAAGGACATTTCACATAAAGAGCAAATGGCACTAGTTTTACGATATGTTAACAAAAACGGAGAGTTGATAGAAAGCTTTTTGGGTATTGTTCATGTGGGTGATACATCGGCAAGATCATTGCAAAAAGTAATTTACTCTTTACTTTTGGATCACTCGTTATGCCTATCAAGACTCCGTGAACAAGGTTATGATCGATGGAGCTATTAATATGCAAGGAGAAAAAATTGGCCTAAAGTCTTTGATTTTGCAAGATGCTCCGTCTGCATATTATATTCATTGTTTTGCTCACCAATTGCAATTGACACTTGTGGCTCTTTCTAAAAAACATCCGGATGTGAAAAATTTCTTTTATGTTGTCACTAATGTTTTGAATACTATTGGGACATCTTTTAAACGCAGGGACTTACTTCGACAACATCAAGTTGAAAAGTTGGAAAAATTGCTTAAATCTGGAGAAATTCTTACCGGACAAGGATTAAATCAAGAACATGGCCTCCAACGACCGGGTGATACTCGTTGGGGATCCCATTTCAAGACCTTGAAAAATTTCATGATTATATTTTCTTCAATTGCTAATGTGCTTAAAGATATGAAAGAAGATTCTCCACATGATCTTGATAAACTTGCGGCAGGTAACCTTTTAGATAAAATTCAAGAATTTGAATTTATCTTTGTGTTGCATTTGATATTCAAAATGTTGCTTCTTACAAATGAATTGAACAAAGCTTTACAAAAGAAACATCAAGATATTGTCAATGCTATGTGATTGCTTAATCTTTCAAAGAGAAGATTACAAACAATGAGAGAGAGTGGATGGATGAGGTTTCTTCATTTTGTGGTAAACATGATATTTTGGTTCTCGAAATGACTGAAGACTATCCAATATCGAAGCGTAAGAAGTCCAAAATTTCATATTTACATCACTTTCGTGTGGAAATGTATGTTTTATGCAGTTATTGATTTGCAACTTCAGGAGCTCAATAATCATTTTGATGTTGTGACTAGTGACTTACTCCTTGGTATGGCTAGTTTGAATCCAGTTGATTCATTTGCTAATTTTACTAAGAGCAAAATAATGAAGTTGACCGAATATTATAAAAGTGAGTTTGGTGATAATGAACTTCGAGATCTCAGTTATCAGCTTGATAGTTTCATTGTCTATGCTCGAGAGTGTGATAGCAAGTTTCTCAACTTGAAGGGGATCAAAGATCTTGATACGATGATGGCACAAACAAAATTGGATCAAACTTGGTCTCTTGTTTATTTGCTTGTAAAGTTGGCTTTGATTTTGCCTGTTGCTACAACAAGTGTGGAAATAACATTCTCCTCAATGAAGCTCATAAAAAATGATCTACGTAATAACATTGGTGAAGAATTTTTGAATGGTTGTTTAGTTTGTAAGATAGAGCGGAAGTTATTTGAAAATGTAAGTAATGATGCTACTATAGATCGTTTTCAAAATATGAAGTCTCGTCGAGTACAATTGTAAACTGATGATATTTTTTGTGGTAAAGTAATTTTTATGTATTGCTCGCTTTAGTTATTGTTATTATAACCCGTTTTTTTGAAATTCTGGATTTGCCTATGATCCATAGATGTGTGAATATAGTTCTCGCCAGAAAGTTTGACTTTTTGAATGGAGAAAAGTTGTAAAAGAAAAATCCGTGTAGATATTTTTGATGGTATTTTCAAATGATTTTGTTTGTATTTTTATATTTAATTTCCTATTTTTTTCTGTGCAAATTATTGAAAAAAATTGGTTTTTTATAGTTATCTAAAAAAATTAAGGAGATTAAGGTGCAAATCGACAAAGAAAAAAATAAAATAAGGCTTCAGTCACAAAAGAAATGTATACATTAGAGATGCAAATAACAAATTACTCTTTAAAAACATACCACTCCTTCAATTTCCTATTAATTGTTGATTTTTTTTTCTACATGTCCCTTAAAGAATCATAAATAAAAAAATAAAAAAAATTTGCTAATTTATTCTTTTAACTCTTTTTATAATATACTCTATTTATATGCCAAGACTAATATTAATAAAGAAATTGTTTTGGAATTTTATGATATTTATTATCTTTTAAGAAATTGACACAATGTATTATAAGTGTATTAATGTGTGTGATAAATATATTATTCATGAATAAAATTTATATTATATATATTTTATAAATTGTTCATTGTAATATGTATTAAAACTGTATTATTGTTTTTTAATTACAAGTTTTTTTTTTCACTTTGGTGTGGCCCCTCTTCCCTGTTATATGCAGCTGGACAGAGACAAATTAGCTAAAAAAATAACAAGTTTGAACAAATCTGAATCTGGAAATTAGAGAATACAAGAACTCAAGAAAGGAAGAAGAACAGAGAGAATCGATTTGGGAATTTTTTTATCTGTATTGAAGTTGTATTGAAGTTTTTTCTGTACAAGTTACTTACAAGTATATATATACACTTTTCATCTAACTAACTATGCTGCCAGCTGGCTAACTAACTTTACAACTCATTATCTAACTAACTTTACATATCACTAACCAACTAACTTAGTGATTCTAACTCAGCTAACGTGTACTGCTCCATAGCTAACTTGTACTGCTCCATTGTTTATGTTACACCTGAATTCTCAATACTCCCCCTCAAACTAGGTCGCATGAAGACATTCAGGACTCCTAGTTTGGATAATAGGTACTCATGTTGTGTCCTTCCCAATGCCTTTGTTAGTAGATCTGCTAGTTGATCATGTGAAGATACATATACAGTTTTGATTAACCCTTGCTGAATCTTCTCCCTTATGAAATGGCAGTCTATTTCGATGTGTTTAGTTCTTTCATGAAATACTGGATTCACAACTATTTGTATAGCAGCCTTGCTATCACAATATATTGATACTGGACCTTCAATCTTGATTCCCAACTCTTTTACCAGATTATTTACCCAAACTACTTCAGCTGTTAACCATGCCAGACTTCTATACTCAGCTTCAACTGAGCTCCTTGAGATTGTTGCCTGCTTTTTTGATTTCCAAGCAATGAGAGAGTTCCCGAACTTCAATATGTATCCTGTCACAGACCTTCTGGTGTTTGGGCATGCATCCCAATCTGCATCACAATACCCTGTTAACCTCATGTCCTTCTCTGATGACATTAGCAGTCCTAGCCCTGGTTGAGTCTTAATGTATCTCAAAACTCTTAATGTTGCATTCCAATGCTGCTTTGTAGGCTTCTGCATAAATTGGCTTAGTGTTTGCACAGTGTATGCAATATCAGGTCTAGTGTTCGTCAAATAAAGTAGTTTCCCAATCATCCTCTGATATTGTTGTACATCTTCAGCTAGTTCAGTTGCTTGATCAGAATCCTCCTCAGCTATAGTCAACTTTATGTTGAATTCCAAAGGAGTCAATGCCACTTTTCCTCCTGTTAATCCAACTTCAGCTAGTAGTTCTAACGCATACTTTCTCTGATTCATTAGGATTCCCCTGCTTGATCTATTGAATTCAATTCCTAAGAAGAACTTCAGTTCTCCTAAATCCTTAATCCTGAAGGATTGATGGAGAACCTGTTTAGTTTCTTTGATCAACTGTGTGTCATTTCCAGTTATAAGTAAGTCATCCACATAAACTAAAATGATTACCATCTTGTGTCCTTGTTTCTTTGTGAATAAGGCATAGTCCAAATGACTCTGTTGGTATCCTGATTCCATCAGTGCTTCTGTCAATTTGAAGTTCCATTGTCTGGAGGCTTGTTTGAGTCCATACAAGGACTTGACAAGCTTGCAGCAGACCTTAGGTGTCTCCCCCTGAACCTTCAACCCCTTGGGTAGCTCCATAAAAACATCCTCCAATAAGTCACCTTGCAAGAAGGCATTATAGACATCCATTTGAAACAAGGGCCAATTCTCAGCAGCAGCTAATGCAACAACAGTTCTTACTGTCACCATTTTCACAACTGGTGAAAAGGTCTCTTGATAATCAATTCCAGCAGTTTGATTGTACCCCTTAGCTACAAGCCTTGCTTTATACCTTTCTACAGTACCATCAGACCTGTACTTGATTTTAAAAACCCATTTACACCCAATAACTGGCTGATTATGAGGCAAGGGAACCACCTTCCAAGTCCCATTATCCATCAAAGCCTGCAGCTCTTGAGTCATAGCATGAACCCATTTAGAGTCTGTTATAGCTTCTTCATATGTGGATGGTTCCACATCAGCGGAGATGTTGGCTATATATGCTTGATATGGTGGAGAAATATGTTGATAAGAAACATAATTACCCATAGGGTAAAAAACCTGCTTTCCAACCTTATGACCAGTGTGATAATCTTGGTGCCAAGTAGGTGTTGTTGTAGCTCTAGTTGACCTTCTAGGAGCAGGAGTGGCAACATCTGCAGTTGATGTATGATCAAGATTCATCTCATCAACAACTGATGTATCTACTGTAGGTTCACTGGTTTCACCATCTGGAATCAAGTCACTACTAATACTGCTGGTATCAGTATGTATGCCTGGACCAACTAAGAAATGCTCATCCTCATCAAATTGTACTGGTGTAGCTGGTATGGAAGTAAGATCAGGAAGGCATTGAGAAGAATTAATCTTGAATGGAAACACATTCTCATGAAATATTACATCGATGCTCACCAATATCTTCCTGTCATGTAAGTCAAAAAGGATGTACCCTTTTTGAGTAGCAGAATATCCTAAGAGAGCACATGCAGCAGCCCTAGGTGAAAATTTGTCAACCTTAACAATCTTAGTTGCATAACAAAGACAACCAAACACTCTTAGATGATCTAGGGAAGCTTTATGATTATGAAATACTTCATATGGAGATTTACCCTTAAGCACTGGTATGGGTAATCTATTGATCAGATACACTGCAGTCAATACACATTCACCCCAAAATCTAATTGGTATACTTCCTTGAAACCTAAGGGCTCGAGCCACCTCTAATATATGCCTATGCTTCCTTTCTACAACTCCATTTTGTTGTGGAGTGTGAGGACAACTAATTTGATGTATAGTCCCTGTGCTTTCAAACAGAACTTTGCATTCATTATTGAAAAATTCACTACCATTGTCTGATCTAAAAATCTTCACAGTAGAGGCAAATTGAGTTCTTATCATTGAAATGAAATTCTTTAATACAGTGACAACATCTGACTTCAATCTGATCAAATACAACCATGTCATCCTGCTGTAATCATCAACTAAAGTTAAAAAATATCTAAAGCCATTATGAGTAGCTGTTTTATATGGGCCCCAAACATCTAAATGCATCATATCAAACATTCTACTCCTTCTAGTACAACTCAAAATAAAAGGCAATCTAGTTTGTTTTGCTAAAGGGCAGACTGTGCATTTATTCTGAATGTGTTTATCATGTCCTTCCACTGCTAACGACATTCTCCTTAGAACATTGATTGAGGGATGTCCTAGTCTCTTGTGCCATAGTAGGTCTGTTCCATCATTGTGTACATTGACATTCATAAGCTTTGGACCATTGTTGTTACTAGGATGATTATTATTTGGATCCATCAACCAATATAGGCCTCCATTTTCTTTATCAATCCCCTTCACTTTCCCAGTGGAGAGGTCTTGAAATACACAAAATTCAGGGAAAAATACAATTGAGCATTGCAATTGTTTAGTGAGCTGTGACACAGATAATAGGTCATACTTAAAATTAGGCACTACTAACACATCTTTCAAGACATCTCTACCATTCCATTTATACTTGCCAATATGAGAAATTGTGGTGGTTTGGCCATTAGGTAAATGAACTTGTTTTTCATTGCCTTGTGGAGGAACATGTGTGTCAAATAATGCTTCCAAGTCTGAAATAATATGTTTACTAGCTCCTGAATCCACTATCCATTGTTTGCGAGCATAGTCATCTTTATTATCTACCAGATAAGCATGTGCAATACCTGTCATGTTAGCTGCTCCTGCCATGTTGAATGTTGTATTGTCAGTCCCTTTTTCTTTGCTGAGCATTCTGAGTATCTATCCATATTGCTCCTTTGTGAATACTGGTTGTTCCATAGGATGCATATCTTGCACATCTTGGCCCCTTACATCTGCACTGAAAGGGTTGAAAGCATCATCATAATCAACTGCATTTGCTATCCTTGTTCCCTCATATTTCTTCCTGAATTTGGGATGACCAGGAGGGTATCCAACTACTCTGTAACATATCCTTGGTGTGTCCTTTCAGCTTGCATACTTCACATTGCAGATTGTAGTTCCTTTTATGTCTCTGTGAATTAGAAGTAGAGCCACCACCTTGGAAATTGTAACCCATAGCATTCGAAGAATTGTTGCCAGTAAGTGAATAACCAGAGTTGTTGATTCCTAGACTAGTGTTTCCCTCATGAAAGTTACCTTGATAACTAGGCTTGTTAGAACTATTACTCCCAACATAAAGAACAGCTGATGATGATTCTCCCAATTCAATCCCTGAGTACGAACCAGCAGTCATTCTTTGACCTTCATCAGCCACAATAATTGAATAGGCTTTGTTTAGAGATGGCAGAGGTATCATCATAAGAATTTGGCTTCTCTGTTGGTTGTAAGACTCATTTAATCCCATGAGAAAAGCAAACAAATGCATATACTGCAGATGACTAGCATACACCTTCGATTTGTCACAACCACATGATGGAGGAGGGACTAGTGCATCAAATTCATCCTAAAGCACACGCAATTTTGTAAAATATGCAGATATAGACGAGTTACCTTGTGCAATTGTACAGATCTCTCTGTGTAGTTGGTAACCTCTTGAGCCATCTACCTTGTCAAATCATTCCTTCAAATCAGACCAAACCACTGATGCATCTGTGGCGTATACGATCCCACTCATGAGTTCCTTTGACACAGAGTTGAGAATCCAAGATAAAATGAACGCATTACACTTCTCCCACTGCTCCTCTAGATCATCTCCATAATCACTTTTCTTGCAGGTTCCATATACAAAACCTAATTTGCTCTTAGCTCGAAGTGTGAGAATCATCGATCTACTCCACACAGCGTAGTTCTCGACACCTGTGAGTTGAATACTCGTTAACAATGATCCTGGAGTATCTGATTGATGAAGATACAAGGGATGATTACGTTGCTTCTCGACTGTCTCAATTGTATCCTTGCTTCCCATGATTCTTTGAGGAAATTAGAAAATCTTGAATACTGATTAACCAGATCAGCTGCGGAAGAGAAGATCGAAACGAGAACTTGAATCAAACTTTGATTCTAAGCTCTGATACCATGAACAAATCTGAATCTGGAAATTAGAGAATACAAGAACTCAAGAAAGGAAGAAGAACAGAGAGAATCGATTTGGGAATTTTTTTATCTGTATTGAAGTTGTATTGAAGTTATTTCTGTACAAGTTACTTACAAGTATATATATACACTTTTCATCTAACTAACTATGCTGCCAGCTGGCTAACTAACTTTACAACTCATTATCTAACTAACTTTACATATCACTAACCAACTAACTTAGTGATTCTAACTCAGCTAACGTGTATTGCTCCATAGCTAACTTGTACTGCTCCATTGTTTATGTTACACCTGAATTCTCAATACACTACCGTTGGCATATTCATATGAGTCCAGAAGTGAAGCAAAACAGAATGAACCTCCATCCGTAAGTATATGTTGTGAATACATTTGTATGTTATGTGTATAGGGTACGTAGATACACATATATATATTATGTATATTTGTATATAGTATATGTATATATTAATATAAAGTATGCACTACCTATATATTGTGTACATTTATTAAAGTAGATGATCCAAAGGAATTAGACTATGATTTTCTCTTATAATAATTAATTATATGTACGAGTAGAGACTCATTTTGTATTAACAGTTATCATTGATTGGATTAGTTTGGAAGGGAGAGGAGAAGAGGGTCTAAGTACTTATGTGACTGATTAACTAATAAAATACATAATTGCCATTTTAATTATTTAAAAACTCACCAGAGGGGAGCCAAATCCATCAAACTCCCAATCGTTGTTGGTAAGTTCACAAACACAAAGGATATATCACTTCCATTAAAATATTAATTGTTATGTTTTTACTGATCATTAATTTTGTTAATTACAGATTAAGATTTTGTATTGCAAGACAAGACACGGAATTGTACCTGTTTAGCTAATGAGAAGAAGATTTTTCATGAGATAACAACACTAAAAACAAGAAAAGACATTGGAAGTGCTAAAGATGCCAAATTGGTTAACAAGGTACCAAAAACTTTGCAAATATTCCCTTTAGTTAGATCTGCTACAGGTTCCACAAATATAAGTTGAATAAAAAAAATAATTCACTCTAGTTAATTGATATCTTTCTATTTTGAACCCTAATTTGAATGAGTGATTTATTAGTTGTTGTGCATTATTTGATATAGATGAAAAAAAGTATTGAAGTAATGTAAGTTAACAACAAACATAAATAACGAGATAGAGATGTGTTACTAATAATTTAGCTAATGTACTAGAATATATCTTGACTTTCGTTATTTTGCAGGTTCTCTACAATCAACACATTTTAGGGGAATGACGTCCAATGTCAATGTGGTGGAACTTAAACAAAAAAAACAAGTTATTACAAAGGACATTAGATCTATCGAGAACCGTTTAGATAAAATAAACCAAAAGAAAGAAAAAATTTATGCACACATTCATAAACACCATAAAACATATATTTTATGATTAAATAATTACGCAAAAGTATAAATATTTTCGCAAAGAAACTCTATATGATGATTTGATGTAGTTTTTGAGGTGTCATGGATGGATCTGACACTTTCATTCAAGGAGGAAGATGAAGTCAGTTTTTGTATAATAGTATATATGAGTTTCTAAATACTACTTATAATTTTGTATCATGTTTATACACAGGGTGTATAATATTGTATATTGAGCTCTAAAACATTGTTGTAAAAGAAGAAAATGAAGTTATATTATAGTCTTATATACCAAATGTATATATATAATACTATATATCATACCTTTTAGCCATTGTTGTGAGAAAATAGTAGGTTATGCGACTAAAAACATAAAAGCTTAGTTACCTAGGTGCGATATTGTAATGACTCGGAATGTAATATCTAATATTCTTCATAAAACATATAGTGATCGATGACACGGTTTAATAGAACTCAAACGGAAAGAAGACCGGAAGAGTATTATGGGACCAGGCGACCCTGGAGCATTGAGAGGTGCGAAGCGCCAACCCCTAAACTTCAGAACCCCTTCCCTGGCACACTGCAAGCCCCCCATGCCAGCCCCCCATGCCAGCCCCCTTGGTGCATATGCGGTGCACCGCGCCACTCCCTCCCCAGAACATTCCGACGAATTTTTCTTCTCGATTTTGGGTCCTAATTCACCTAAAATGGAATGGATTCTTCCCAAATTTCTTAGATTCATTAACCTAAACCAAGTACGTGAAAATCTACTCGAAATCCCTCAAGAATTACACTCATTTGTGAGATCCTCACCTCAAGAACTCAACAAGACTCCATTAACAAGGAATGAAGTTAAAACCTCAAGAAACTCATCAAGAACCTTAATACACGAAATCTCATGGATAAATTTAGTAAGGGAACTCATGATTGGCGTGAGAGTGAACAAACCCATCACTATGAAAGCTTACATACCTCAAAGAACTAGGTTCCTGGCGAAATCTTGGATGAACGCTTGAAACCTTGAACTTTTCTCCTCTTGAATCTTCTCTCTAAAGCCTTAAACATATTGGGGATGAATGAAACTAATTCTAATCAGTTTAGACCCTAATTTGGGTGTAATTCACACTTAGACTAAGTGGGGTAAGGAAAAGACTAAAATACCCTTCCTTAGTTTGGGTGAAAAGGCACTATCTAGAGAGGCTGCACTCAAACGGTTATATCTCCCTTATCCAAACTTAGATTTTTGCAAACTCGGCAGTGTTGGAAAGATGACACAAAGATCTTCGATTTGATACCTCGTGGGCCACCTAACTCATTATGTGTTAAAAGTTATGGTCGTTTGAAGTTGACCCAAAACATAAAAGAACTTACGGATGACTTGGATGAATTTCTCTTTAGTTCTTTTTGGAACTCAAGGTGCTACATCTAGCGATCTTGACATCTAAGAAAATTTAAATTCCTTGATAAAATCTTACTCACAACGAAGAATGGTTATATAAGTCTTTTTCCCTCGTAAGGAATTCTTCCCTTTATTTTGAATCTACATTTAGTAGAGATAAGATGAATTTTGAAAAAAAATAAGGTTGTTTGGTTTATAAGATATAGTGGAATATCCTAGAAGTAAATTTGAAATTAAATGTATACTTTGTTTGATTGAAGATATAACTGATTTTAGGAGTTGGTGTTAATTTATTCCACCTTTGAGGTAAGTTAATTAATTCGAAAATAAAACTATAATCTGGGTTAACTTTGTCAAAGCAGCCCTAAGACTAAGTAGACTCGGGACTGATTCCGACATCTGATCCAAGATCTGACCTTGACTCTGATCCAAAACTCGACCGCAAATTGAGATCTGACCCCAGTCGAATAGGGACTTGGGAGTTGGGTCTCAAATTGAGGTGTGAGATTGTAAAAGAATTTTTGAAAGATATTTTCCTTACTTTTTGGAGTAAGTCAATTTCCTTATATTTGAGGAAAATAAGTTGATTTAGAAAACAGTATTTTTCAAAACATTTAAGCCACCAAACATGAAAAAGTTACACTACAAGAAAAACAGCCTCTAAGGAAGGGAAATCTGGTCCCAGAAAGTCCAAATCTGGTCCCAAATAGTCTATTGAGATGGGAAAAGGCTGGTCGCCACCCGTCCTTAAATGCTTCTTCGCGAAAGGTCAACTAGGATGGGGTCCTTTTGCTGGTCGTAAAATGTCGTTAGAGACGGCAACAAAGCTAGTCGCTAGAATACCTTTAGAGACTACTTATCTCGTCCCAAATAGATGATTTCCTTGTTGGAAAATTAGTCATTTTCTAGTCATTAAATCCCTTTAGCGACTAGCAACTAACTCGTCCTAGAATACTCTATTGGGACGAGCAACTAGCCCATCGTAGAATACGTTTTTTGATGAGCAACTACGTCTTTCTAGATTATTTTTCGCGACAAGAAACACCTCGTCCTAGATGAACCTTTAGAGACGAGCAAAAATTTGGTCTCTAGTTGACCATCAATGGTTCTGGATCTTTATATCACAAAAAATTTATAAGCTTTGTCAATAAATATAAGATTGCTACGATAAATCTTCA
>JAJOOF010064216.1:0-20926 GCA_029582545.1 Solanum lignicaule | reverse complement strand
AGGATATGTAATTTGTTAAAGTGATTGTTGTTGAGCTGGGTGCTATGTAAACTGTGAACTGTTAGGTTGGGCTGGTTTTATGCAGGTTGTAGTTGTGGAGGTTCGGTTGGGGTGTAAGGAGTACCCGGATTCTATCCCCTTAGCTTGTGTTTAGAGGTTTACTTGCTGAGTACCGTGTGGTTTGGTACTCACCCCTTGCTTCTACAATTTTTTTGTAGGTTACGAGCCTGGATTTTGTGGTACTTTCCATTCTTTTATTTTCCGAGGCTTCTTGGAGATTTGTGAGGTAGCTGTTTGTGATCTCAATAGACCTTCTTACTCCTATTTATGATCTCGTTCTATTCTAGAAACAAGGTCATTTGAGACTTGTGATTTTCTTTTGAATCAATTGTGATACTTTAGAGACTTGTACACGTGACAACCAGATTTTGGGGGTATTTTTGAATAAATTATGAAATTTTCGCATCTTATTATAATAGATTGAGTTTTAGGCTGACTTGTCTTGGTGGGATAAGACGAGTGCCATCACGTCCATTTTTGGGTCGTGACAAGCATGAATTTCAAAATACACAATTGATTCTATTGTAAGTTAATTGACATTTAATATTATTGATTCATTATAAAAAAAAATTATGATTAATTGATGTAAGTTAGCATTAATGAGTGATTTGTATATCGATTTTTTTTAATGTATATGTTTATAAGTATTCAAAATTGATGATATTATAGTACGTTTTAAAAACATATTCTTCATAACATAAAAAAATAAAAAGTTTAATTATAATAAAAGATTCTTTAAGTATGAAGATTTACTCTTAATAATATATATATATATATATATATATATATATTAAAAATAATATGATCATTATTTTATTTAAATGAGTTTAATGAATCAAACTAGTCTATTATTAAAAAAAAAAACTTTAATGACATGTCGTGCCAACTAGGAGAGAGTAAGACTTTTTGAAGTGTCAAGTATATTTTGAGGAAAATAGTGATAGTTGAGTGATATTTTGGTCCTAAATGAAACATAAATGATATTTCATGGGAATTCCCTAAACTTGGGTGACCATTTATGGAATTGACTCCAAATTATAGCTAGGATGAGTAATTAAGTAGTATAAGTTTGCTTAACCGCGTAATTTTCCCTTTTATTAATGCAGTAGAAAGTCACAGAGTCTAATTTATTATAATTATTATCAATAAATTATCGTAATTGCTTTTGTTTTATTTCTCAATAATTTTTCATGTGCCTAAAAATTTAATCTTAAATGTCTTATAATTATAATTATTATCAATAAATTATCTTAATTGCTTTACTTTGTGGGTATGAGATTGCAATTTTTTTTTTTTTTGCTGCATGTGTCTTATGGAGAGATTCTTTAAGCTAACAAACACATAGTTTATTCATAATCTCTTTCTTTGTTTAATTTGTTAGTAGTATTTATAAAAAAATATATTTTCTTAATAGAAACATGTCTTTTAGCTAATATGAATAGATTAAAATATATTAAAGGGCTATTTTCGTGATAGAATCATGAACGTAAGCTAATATGAAGGGAGTTTATATTCCCTTTAACATAAAATTGATAAGTAATTGTGCAAACTATATAAATATAATTTTTTTTTGTTAAGATATAAGTTTTATGAAAGATCATCTGTACTTTTTGAATATATCTACTTTCCTTAGAATTAAGTCTTAGGTAATGGAAAATTAGATTTATAAAATATAAAAATAATAATTAAATGGATTAAAACGTAAAATCAAATATTGATGCCCTACCCAATTAATTCTGTGGTTGAGTTTTTGCATATACAAGTAAGAAGGAAGAACATGCTACAAGAAATTGGGTTGATCAATCTTTTTACAAGAGAAGAGCACCAACTCAAGATGCTAAGAAGGATAGCGGTGACCAAGAAGGGGCTCTCACTGTTGGTGAACATGTGCAGCAAAAGCATAAGGAAAATGTGGAGATGATACAAAAGATGCATCAAAGGTTGTAATTACTGTGAGTAAGTCTATAATTGTAGTAGTCTGTAGTGACAAAGAGCAAGAGTAGCAAAAATAAAAAAATATCAGCAACAAACATTATACAATGGAGAGATGGGAACTGATGAGTCTAGCACGACAAATAGTTTCTTGTGGTATGATAATTTAGTGCATAACAATGAAAAACTGAATATTGAGAAGGTGCAACAGCAACAACAAGAACAAGATTTAACAGACTTGGAGAATACCAATGAAGAAAGTAACTTGCAAGATGATGTACAACAACAATTGATTGATGTTGAGAAGGATAGTAATAGAAGTGATCTGCAGGAAATTGTTCAGAAGCATTTAGATTTGGTTAATCTGTTGGACAATGAAACAAATAGAATTGATGAGGATAAGGGGAAAGATGCATCTCCAGAAGTTGAGAATGAGCTAGTTGATAACGGTGGAGACAAAACTCAATCACAACAACAAGCAGTGAACAAGAAGATGGAGATAGAAAGGTTAATTGAACCATTACCACAAGAAATTATAGCTTCAACAATTGATTCTCCTGTTAAGGTCCTGCACGACATTGTTGCACACAATATAAATGAGATAAATGAACAACAACATGTGTAAGTTAATGGCGAAATAAGCAAAGAGGATGCATATGAAGATCAAAATAAGCACAATCTCAATCATGCTTTGAAGGTAACAGATTTATCTCCAGATGTTTAATCAAAGGGGAAGAAAAATTGGGCTAGTGTTGAAACCAGTAAGCCCGCAAGAACTATTCTTAAAAAGAGTGCTAGATCTATAGATTTATTAATGATTCAGAACGCACTTGTATGGAATATTATATCAGTCATAACCCAACATGTTTTTCATAGGGTTTAAATGCTTAACAAATTAACATCATAAGTTTTCCTCATAGCACTAATGGAGCCTTTTCAACATACAAGACACGTTCAGAATTTTAAAGAAGATGGGTATGCAATATGCTAATTACATTTGAAATGGTAAAATTTAGGTGTTTGTCCAGGATAATATTCAAGTGGAGATCTTATTAGATTCTGAACAACAAATTACATCACAGCTTACATTTCAAGATTCGAGAAATTCCATCATCTAAACTATTGTTTATGCCAAGTGCTCAGCACTTGAAAGACTAAGCTTGTGGGATAATATTTATTCACCGAGTCACAATATGAGATTGCCTTGGCTTATAGGTGGAGACTTCAATGTTAGTTTGAATGGTGAATAGAAAATTGGAGGTCTTTCTGTTAATCCTCAAGAATATGAAGATTTTGTTTTCTGCGTGAACTCTTGGTATGAAATCATGATATGAAATTTTCAAATCATGATTTTTGACGAATATGGTATTCCATTTCATGATATGAAATCATGAGATGGAATCAACGTTAAATCGAATGTCCAAATGTTGATTCCATATCGTGATATGGTATGCATGACCAAACGCCTACTAAGTTTTGGCTCATAATCTTCAAGTTCTTCAGAATTTGGAGTAATTTCACACATGTTTTCTCCAAATTCTGAAGTAATCTTCAAAAAAAGATCAAACTTACAAACATCATTGAGCTCTAAATAATAATTCAAATAAGACATGATTATACATTTTTAAAAAACTTATTTGAAGGTTTCCAAATAATTAGGGGTGTTCACGGTTTGGTTTGGGTCGGTTATTAGTCAAAACCAAAACCAAACCAACTTAATCGGTTTTAAAATTATCAAAACCAAACCAAACCAAATATAATATTCATTTATCGGTTTGGTTGTTTTCGGTTTTGGTTTGGTTCGGTTCGGTTATTCGGTTATTAACCATACATAAAAATAAAAGAAACAATTCATTCAAAATGTGAAAAAAGTGACAACAATCCATTCAAACAAAAAAATAGTTAGAATGACTGGCATTACAGAACTTTCAATCATTAAATTTACTGAATAAAACTTCAAAATTCACTATTTTGGCATAGAAGGAAGAGACAATGACATTTTCAGTCCCACAAAGAATTTCCATAGATACTCATATACATGAAACGAATAAGAAAAATGTTCTCACCTTGAACATTTTTTCTTCATAAGTAAATTATAAATAAATTTTGATGAAACATATATAAAAATTTTAAAATTGTTTATGAATATAATATATTATGTATGTATAATAATAAAATTTATGTATATAACTTGTTGGTTTGGTTCGGTTATTTCTTCGATTTTTTTCGAACAAAACCATAACCAAACCAAATACTATCGGTTCTTAATAATCTAAAACCAAACCAAATCAAAACCCAAATTAAATTGGTTCATTTAATCGGTTTGGTTTGATTTTTCGGTTTGGATCGGTTTTTATCCAAACCATGAACACCCCTACAAATAATTATCAAAATATACTTGTTCGAATTCTATAAGGTTATTGAACATTACTTGACCGAATTATAGTAGGCCGAATCTAATTACAAATATTTTTCTTAAAAATAAGGTTGAGCAAATTTTATGTATAGCAAATATAAAATTCATATTTGTACTCCATGACTATAGGTTATATAATTGCACTCCATAACAAAATTTGTGTTTGTTATGAAGTAGTTTTTCTGTATAACACGGTGTGCCTTCATTTGTATATACAATTTAATTTTAATTTTTTTAAATAAAGCGGTAATTGCGGGTGCAATAAAAGGAAAAAAATTGTTGAAATCATGCACATTATGTGTCAATAGAATTTCTTTCCTTTAAGTCTTCTTCATCACTAGAAACTCAATTGAGAAAATCAATCAAGCTGTTGAAGATCAATCGAGATAATATTGATTTTAGAGATAACAAGAGAAGGTTAAATGTATTTCATGTTGAAAAATACTTTGATTTTATTTTTTTCTGATCGAAATTGATGTTCAGCTTGTATTGAAAATCAGATTTGCTTTTAAACTTTCATCAATTGAAATTGAATGGAATTTCTGAGTCATTTTTTTTGTTCGTAATAGAGTTTAACATTTATGATTTCAAAATTTGTGATTATCAAAGTTTCTTGACGATATTGTTGATTATTTTGAATTTTGGATCGCAGATTATCTTTGTTCACAATCATATTTTTGTTCGGATTTATATATTAGTTGTCGAATCTATGAATGGAGATGAAATTGTATTATGATTTGTTAATATTTTATACGTAAGGTGTTTTGTTATGATTCGGTCAGATATGTATAATTCGTATAAATTGTTGACTATTTTTTCAAATGTATATTTATACAGTGCAGGTGCGTCCTTAGTTTGGATATATGAATATGTATATTTTTTTATATTTTTTTCAATTGTATATTTGTACAAGGCTTTGATTTGTGTATATAATATATTATATAAGTGTCTATTGGGAATATGTATATAAATGAAAAATAGAATTCACTGTAATTTATATACATATACCTATTAGTGTTGTTGTGAGTTGTATAAGTATAGAAAACTGTATACATAACTAAGACACAAATACATATATCAAACTGTATGAAATAGCTTTTAAATGAAAATAACCTATACAAGTTTTATAAAGAAAATATACATTATACAAACTGATTTCAATTGTATAAATGTTTATATTGTATTTATAGAGAAATTGTTGTGCCGCTACTAATACAATAACTATTAATATTATACATTATACAACCAATTTCAAATGTATAATTGTTTACATTGTATGTATAGTGAAATATTTCTATTTTATACATTTAGTTTTGATATTAACATAGTGACTATACATAATTGTATAAACAAACAAATACAAGATATAAATCAACAGAGAAAATATAAGAATAATATACAATCGTAGCATATACAAAATAATGATTATACAAATACCTCAACATGTTCCAATAAGCTAGAAACAATCACTTCCTTTCCTTTTGCGTTGTCACCTGTATAATTAGTTGTTTTTTCTTTCCTTTTTTTACTTGATCCAACATCAGAGTGATGTTTCTTACCTCCCTCGACAATTTTGATATCAGATTGCTTCGATTTTGCACTAATTTTCTCCAATCTCATTGGGTCATTTTTCAATTTGGATATGATCTCTTGCATTGAGTTGAATTTTGACATTGAACCTGCGGCCTCCCAAAAATCCCGAGTTAGACCCAAGTAAAACGATGGTTGTTCAACAATATTTTTGCCATGCAAGTGTATACCTCTTGTCAATCTTTTAGATGGAGACTAAACATCCATTGTATGAATGAAAACTCTGTATGGATGACGAACTGATATGAAAATTAGCTTGAAAAATTGAAAAAAATGGATAAAAATTTAAATTAATCGATTGAGAGAAGATTTGGCGGTACTTGAAATTTTTGAAACTGCAATTGAGAATGTGGTGGTGAAGATTTGAATATTCAAACTGATTTTGGGGAGAAATTTTAAGAGAAATTGAAGTTGTATACTCTTGTCTCTTTCTTCAAAGTTGTATACTCTTGTCTCTTTATTCTTGTCATTGTTGTTGTATTGAAAAATACTTTTCTTCAATCTTCAATTCCTTTTTTGTCATTGGTGTTGTATTGGAGAACTTCTCTTCAATCTTAAATTGTTGGAGTAGTTTTCTTCAATTCTCATTTATTTGTTTTCTTGGTTGTGTCGAAACACTTTCTCTTTAACTTTCAAGTGTTGGAGCAATTTCTCTCCAACTCAGGTTATTTTTTCTCTTGGTTATGTTGGAGCACTTCTCTCCAACTTTCAAGGATGATGCCCTTTCCACCAACGACTTTCTTTTTGTTTTTGGTGTTGGAGGACTCTCTCTGCAACTCTCGTTGATGCCCTTCCATCAACTCATTTTCTTTTTGTGTTTTTAAGTTTATTTTTTGCACTATCTCTCTATTTCCCGTTGATGCCCTTCACATCAACTTTTTTTAAAATTTCTTTTTGTTTGGTGTTGGAGCACTCTCTCTACAACTCTTGTTGATGTTCTTTCCATCAACTCTTTTTTTAACACTCTCTCCAACTTTTAATTTAGAGAATAGTTTCTTTCTCTTTTGCTTGGTTGCACTTTTTTTTAAATATGTAATATTTTTGTAAGTCTTTTTTCTTGGCACGTCTTTCATGCATATATCATTAGCCCGACATTTGTCGACATAATCATTGGTCAAACGGGCAGCATATATTGGTCATAGCCGCCCGCAATAGTGAAACTCTTAGATCTTCTACCAGGATTGTAGAAGCTCTGATAGTAATTTGAAGGAAATTATTTTATTTATAAATTCTTGTATTTCTTGTATATTTTTGTGTATTCCTGTATATTGAAAATAACTAACAATATCCCTATTTATAATAGTAAACGATCAAATTAAACTAAGACTAAAAATCTATTCCTTTATGAACTAGGACGAACAAATCCTAAGTAGACATTAATTAAATAAATATGAAAATAACAAATCCTAAATAACTTAGAATTTCTACTCCAACTTTGAATAATTATTTCCAACAAACAAGGAGATGATTTTGTTCCAACTCAACCTTAATATAATGATACTTTCCAATTGATTGACGGGTAACAATAATATGAGCTTGACAGCCTGTTTGAGTTAGTGATGACCCGATTTCTCAAGTCATGGTGGCACCTACTATACCCTACTAGTAGGTAAGCCAACTCGTAACCCAGAACATCAAGCAATGAGCGGAATGGCACAAACTAGCGAAAACAATAATCTAAACAAGGACAACCAGGCGGAAGCAAACCAAAATAAATATCTACATGATCCCTCCCAGAACCTGAAAGGCACTAGTACAGAGCTATCTAATAAAGAGTACAAGTCCCAAAAGTGGACCACAACAAAGCATGTCTCAAAAGCAACAAGACTAGCTAAACAAAAGAAGGAGACAGAACAAACCCAAAACATCAAGTGCCCGCCCTCGTCTCTGAGTCACAACTGCAAAAGAAGGCTGGAACTACTCACCGCTGGTAACTGGTACTGGGACCTGCATCACGAAGTAGATGTAGATCGTAGCATGAGTACCAACAGAACATGTACTCAGTAGGCATCACAGGCCGACTGATCAAAAAGGATAAAAATAATAAGAAATGATAGAATCTAGACACAGAAAGGTCAAATGAGATATGACAAGAAATCACACGAGCATACCAGAAGCAAACTAAGTACAACTAAACTAAACCTAACTGAATTCCCATAAGCCCAGAAGGTACACTCGTGCGCAAGTTTAAATAAAACCTGAACGGACCCCTATAAGCCCGACAGGTACACAGAATAACTAAGTCTAATGAGAAAGAAGAAAATCGGGATCCCAGCCCCAAGTAACCAAGATAATCCATCAGACTCCACCAAGCCAGCAGTGCACTCCCAGCTCAGCTAGAAAGAGTGACCCCAAGGGGCACCCAACCAAACAGTCCACTCCCAGCCCAGCTAGAAAGAGGGACCCGTGAGTGAGGTGGATATCGCGAGTCGTCCTACCATGCAGTCAGCTCCCAGCCCAACTAGAAAGAGCGACCCGGGGACACCCAACCAGCAGCACACTCCCAGCCCAGCTAGAAAGAGAGGCCCGAGGGCGACAATCGATATCACCGAGTCTACCCAGCCAGCGATACGCTCCCAGCCCAGCTAGAAAGAACGACCCCGGTGGTGATGGTATCTCCAATAAGATTCAATCCAACAACAACCACCGTGGAACGCCGTCCACTCTAAGAAATCACATAAAAGGCTCCAAGCCTATACTATCACAATCCCACACCTTTAGTGATGCACTAAACCTTCGAGAATATGTTGGAACCGCATAATTAGAGGGAGAAGATACAGAGGTGCAGCAAGCAACGATAACGCCTAATCTAATGTTCAAACTATCAGACTCGAGTCTGCTACTCCAGTCTACAAGGAGCTAAGTCATTCGAACGACGTCGGCAGAAAGTCAAGGCTATCCAGCCCACACGGGTCATAAGTCTAAGGCAATGCTAGCCTAACCTAGACTAAGGACATTATACTTACAGTTAAGGATGAACAAATCATACAATACATAACATACAAGCATACAATAACATTTAACACATAAACATGCAACTCTACTAAACCGGTTAACATGATACTACACTCGAAAAATGACCAATCAATCCTAACATGAGGTATCTAATCAAAGTAAAGTAGGAAACTGGTACCCACCCCCAATTCACTCCAGTCGACATGCTTTTACACAATTAAACTCAATCTAATAGAAAGGAAGTCGTAGCCTACCTTAAGGTTGACTGCGCGCGCTCCAAATCACTTTGCCGGAGATTTTCCTTCCCGAACGACCCTTGAACGCTGCCACTTTATTAAATATAGGATCACAACGTTAGTACGGTCGTTTAATTTAGACACCAAAATCACAACAAACGAAGACGGGTAAATTTTGGAGTCAAAACGAAAATTGTGAAACCCGCACCGAACTATCTGAATTTGACTCCGTCAAGAGACCCTAAACAGTAACCCAAACTTGTGTTCCAAAATGGAACACAATTCGTGGCTCAAAACACAGCAAAAACCAACAAGCAAGAAAACCACACTTTAATCAACTTAAAAGAAAACAACAGTAGTCTAAACTCGGAATTAACGAGAATCGAAAGGTGCTCAACACTCCTTGAACACTCTACGACGAAGCCACAACAATTCCCAACACGTGGGACTTCGAATCACCCAAAACCGAGCTAAAATGAAAGAGATGTGACCAAAACAAGAATGCCAAATGTTTACATCCCTACTTTATTCAAATAAGGAAAAACGTCGCGGTGACTGAAAAATAGTCAATTAATTCAATTTCAAAGAATTTTAAAAATAAACAAATTTTAAAATGAGTCGCCACCTAATTTTAGAAAAAACTAGGAAACCAATTAAATGATCTACGAAACCATTAGATTCTAAATAAGGGGTTCAAGTTATTTCGAAGGAAAGGTGTTATGCATCCTTCGAAATCCACAATTATGGGTCTCGACTGAATTCATTTTTTCAAATTGAGGAAGAGATAAAAATAGTATACAAATATAACAGACATGCAATATACACAAGTAATAAAGTAAACAAGTAATATGAGGAGCGACCTAATATTTGCCTATCGTAAACGACACGCACAGTAATGAATATAATGTTTGAACTTTATTTGAATGACTTTGATGAGAATCGACTTCGAGGAACCTGTAAAGACACTTAGTAAAAGTGTTGGTACTAAATATATATGAATAAAAATAAATGAATCAAATAATAGCTTAAAAAT
Source organism: Solanum lignicaule (assembly GCA_029582545.1). Classification (NCBI taxonomy): domain Eukaryota; kingdom Viridiplantae; phylum Streptophyta; class Magnoliopsida; order Solanales; family Solanaceae; genus Solanum; species Solanum lignicaule. Next base: position 10,704 of record JAJOOF010064216.1, on the reverse strand, counting down.
AAAAGCTCGTCTTATTAACAAAGGAGGCCTTGGAAATCGACGATAATTTCTTCATCGGCCAATTTTAACAAACAAAATATAAACATAAACTAAATTTCTGTCTTTTAACATTGGGGAGGCCTTGAAAACCGACGGAGTAATTTTTTCATTGGACAATTTAACTTATATTCTTTCAAACTAATCACGTGAAACTAACAAAAGCAATAAAGAGTAATATGTGACATCTAAATAATATAATTAACACAAGTAAAATAAATCTCATAAAAATAACTAAATAATGTTAACCAATAATGTTTAAAATTCTAGAAAAGGTGGATATAACCAATCCCAATAAATTAACACATCAAAAATAACTAAATAAAGCAAACTAAGATAAAATATAATTAAAGAGAATGAGATTAACGGAAAGTGTCACCACACTATAAACAAGATTAAATCTTGCCTAACACAATATATTTAGCTACCACAATACAAAACGGTAACAATAATTAAAAATAATAATAACCACGTGATGATAAAATAACACACAACTTATGAGAATATTTAAAAATGTATATGACTAACTCTAATATATTAAGAATAATTAATGTTAACAAAAGTAAAGCAATACGGATAAACAATTAAAACAAATATACATATAATAAACTATAACAAAAGACAATGAATTTAAATAGAGAATACACGACCTAATAAAATACTTACAGTTTAAAAATCAACAATATAAAAGAACGACAACAATAAAAATGAGAATAGAAAGAAAAGATAATTACAAATAGAAAGCTAAAAACATATACGGATAGATATGAAAAAAATGTAAATTTAAGAAGGTTACCGGGGGAGATCCTTTTTAGCCAAATCCGGTTGTTTTGCATGGTCGAAATTGTTTCTGATGCTCACGAGCTCGCCGGAAAAAGAACTTGTAGCTCACTAAAGTACCTGCAAAACAAAAATAAAAATCTTAAAAGGGGGAGGGGAAGGGAGTGGTTTATAGTGGTGTTCTGGTGGTCGATTTGCTGGTCATTTGGAGGTGTTTTCTGGTTGCATTTGCTGGAAAGCGGAGGGGATTTTGAGTTGTTGTTCGCTGTTGGAGTTGCAGCGGCGTTGAGGTGATTTTCGGCGGTGATTTGGTGTTGTTGTGGTTGACTGTTTGTTGAGTTTGTTTCAGGTGGGATTTCGGTTGTTTGGTGGTGGATCTGGTTGTCTTTTTTCCGGTGGGTTTTATGGGTTTGTTTGGTGGTCGGAGAAGGTGAGGGAGTTGGTTTGTTGCTGTTGATTTTATCCTCTTGACGTGGGTTTTGGGATAACGAGCAAGGAGGGGAAAATGGGTTGGGTTTTGTGGATCTGGCGGGGTTTCGTCGGAGAAGATGGGATCGTGGTTGAGTGTGTTGTGGCTGTTTGGTTGCCGAAAAATGGAGGTGTGGGTGGCGGCTGGAAAATTTTTGAGAAGAAAAAAAATTAGGGTTTCTATCTATTTGGAAATTGTTTTCTCTCAATGCCAAAAAGAATTATCCACCCCCCTATTTTTTTAACCTAACCAAAATTTATATAGGAAACAATTGCTAAATGGGCTCAATTTTTGGGCTTGTGATTGTGCCCAAAATTATCGATCAAGTAAAATATTTGTATTTGAATAAATTTTTAGACTGTGCAATATATCAAAATGAATATTAACAAATGTAACAAATAAAATGAATATTAAAATAAATATAATGAACGTAACTAATGACATGTAAAAATGTAATTTTAAAATTTACTGATAAGAAATTCTAAATTTTGATAAATAAAGATAGTTAACGATAAACTTATTTAAAATTATAAAGTTTTTTTTGAACCATTAGATAAATAAAACTTAAAAGTTACGAATTTTGAAAATGTTAGGCCAAAATTGGGTGTCAACACCAAAAACAAAGGCTCGGAAAAGGGTACATCAGTTAGGTTAATTGCGAAATTATCTCGAACTACGCGCACTCGACAACTTCCGAACACTCTACAACGAAGCCATCGAAAATACGAAACTCCCGCACTTCGAATCGCCTAATTCGAATGAGAGATGAGAGAGAGATGAGGTTTTTAAATTTGGAAAAGGTTGTTGATAATTTGCATTTTATAGCAGATTTCTCTGCAATTTTTTCCAAAACTTAAAAATTCCAACGGAGTGGTTCGAACTCGTTCAAAATTTCGTGCACGCAAACGAGATATGCAACCGAATCAAATTCGACATTCCGGACTCAATGGCATAGTCAAAATTTCCATACGAGGTCATCTTGACAAAAAGTTGTTCCCACACCCAAATGTCATTTTAAGTCAAAAACCACAAAAGGGCTCGAAAAAATATAGGAAACATCGGAACACAAAAGAAGGGTCAATCTAGACCAAACTCGACATTTTGGAGCTAACCGCACTGACGGAATTCTCATCCGAGCGCGTTTACTCAGAATGTTGTCTGAAGTCAAATTTAGGCTTAAACTTAAAGTTAAAACGCCTAATCGCATTGACTCATACTGAAAACCTTGGGAGTCATGCCGACCATGCTACTAGCGTAAAATGACCCTTGCGGAGCTGATGGAATCATCAGAATTGGATTGCGATGTCATCTTCTTGAACTTTTGATCGAAAATGATCGTTCAAGGTTCATAAGCTCCAAAAACACTAAAACTCGCACAAAAGCCAAACGGACGGCCAGGTGACCGAATTGTCAGTCCCAGCAAGTCATAAGATGACTTGGGGTCGCTACAGGAACACTCTAAACGACACACAGAAGGCAAAACACAGAAATGACCAGGAGGGTCATTACTGAGTTTTTCTTCAAAATTTATTTACATGATCATTTCGTTTATCATCCCTACAAAATCCTTATTGAAACATGTAATCTTTCGTGATGTCACATAACCTAATTTCTTATTTGTATTGACATACTCTCCGTGAACACCAAAACTAACTCTTCTTGCATATTCGTTGTAAAACTCAAGTGCATTCTCGTTGCAATCAAATTCAAGTAAGGTCCCGTCTGGCCATGCGATATGGAATCATGATATGATATCATAATATGAAACCATAAGTTGAAGTTGAAGTTTCGTTTTGTTTGGACATGCGATATGAAATTTTCGTATTGTATATTTTCTCATAAACAATGGAATCCAACATACCTGGTGACGAAATTCACGGAGAAATCCTTTGGATTTCGAAGCTGAACTGAAGAAAATCTCTTGCTTGTTCTTGAGGGGTTGGTCGACTCTTTCTCCTCTCTTTGCTCTAAGTGAATAATCGTTCAAGGTAATATCTGACTGGAATATTAGGCTAAAACTCAGTAAAACAACGTAGTTTAGTAATTAAACGACGTAGTTTAACTGTCTAACGCATAGGGGAAAAGTCCAAAACGACCCTAACATAAAATATAACGAGGCCGACCAAGGCACCGCTGACGGCCCGTCAAGTAGGTCGTGGTTTTTAGCCATGGTCCACTGGTTCTGGGAGGTGACCATCCATGAGCCCTACCATGTCCCTTGTGAAGGACCACGGACCGTGAAGGCCACTGTGGTTCTTCACTTGGGCTGGGGTCTGTTGGATCAGGACGACGGACGCCACCACGACATGTCATCAAGACCACAATCCTTGGAGGGCTCCGTGGTCTAATGCCAGAGCCTGGATGATTCTGTGCTTCCTTCACGAGCCTTCCCACGGCTCATGTGGTGGTCCACGGCCCGTGAAGGGCTCCGTGGTCCACCATTGTTGGGCGGGTGTGAGCCACGAGCAGGTCGACGGACCGTGGTTCCTGATAGAACCATGAACATAAGCTAATATAAAGGGAGTCTATATTCCCTTTAACATAAAATTGATAAGCAATTACGCAAACTATAAATATAAATTTTCTTATTAAGATATAAGTTTTATTAAAGATCATTTGTATTTTTGAATATATTTACTTTTCTTTGAATTACGTCTTAGATAACGGGAAATCAAATTTATAAAATATAAAAATAATAATTAAATGGATTAAAACATAAAATCTAATATTTTTTATTGTGGACTGTAATATTCAAAAGTATTTTCAAAAGATAACTGGAAATGGGGAATACCCAACTAGTCTGAATATAAGAAACATACTAAGAGTTTAGTGATACTGGACAACCACTCAAAAACTAAAGCGAAATCTACTACTATGTTTGAAAAAGTCTCTAACTGAATAGAGTTGTGTAGACATGCCCCTCAGCTAACTCGACTGAAACTGAATAAAAGTCTAAGTATGATAAGCATGTCTATTGTCCCCGAAGTATGAGGAATCACCAGTAAAGCTCTTGAATGCGGACCGAAAATCGATCTAAGTGTGATCTGAATGCTGAGTAGCTAAACCTACATCATGAAAGGATGTAGCACATAATATGCGTCAGTACTTTGAATGTACTGAGCATGCATGATATAGATAATAGCTGAACAATACATAACTAAGCAATGCCATAATCTGAACAGAATACAAATGCTAAAATATAAGTGAGAACTGAGCTAAATACAATGACCAAGCACTAATCATGAACATAACATGTTGAGACTGAATATTGAAGTATAAATTGTAAGTCGCTATTTGGGGAGGGGGGCATATGTTGTTGGGCTGAAGTAGTAAACTTGACATTGGACGAAGCGCAGGCCCAGTTTTGTAAACTTGACATTGGACGAAGCGCAGGCCCAGTTTTTTTTTTGTTATTAGAATCCCCTCTCTTGAGTCTATTAAGGCTGTATTGATGCCCTACCCAATTAATTCGAGAAAATGATCAAAATGGTCCTTGATGTATTGGTGTTGCTTTATTTTGGTCCTCAATATATTCTAGGTGATTGAAATAGTCCTTCATGTATGACAAAATGTGTTTAATTTAGTCTTTTACCCTAAACATAACATTTTATCCTCAAAACTGTTAAATATAACGGTGGGGCCCACCATTATATTTAACAGTTTTTGGGGATAAAATGTTAAGTTTAGGGTAAAATACTAAATTGAACACATTTTGTCATACATGACCACCGTTATATTTAACAGTTTTTGGGGGTAAAATATTAAGTTTAGGGTAAAAGACTAAATTGAACACATTTTGTCATACATGAAGGACTATTTCAATCACCTAGAATATATTGAGGACCAAAATAAAGCAACCCCAATACATGAAGGACCATTTTGATCATTTTCTCCAATTAATTCTGTGATTGAGTTTTTGCTTTCTTACCGACTATCCTAAACTATCAATCCGTAGTCATGCCGCCAGTCCCATTGCCGGAGCACGAAGAATCGGATGACGTCGAATCGCCGTCGCCGCCATTGCCGGAGCCTTTGGTAACAGTCGGAGGTGTCAACGAATTTGTTTACTCGGACGAAGAATCGGATGACGAGGAATTGGATTCGCTGAAACAAAAGGTGAATGAAGAAGATGCTGAATCCAGCGAGTCCGAAGATAATTCTTCAGAATGTGATACGCCGGAACGGGATGTGGAGAAACTATGGTATCGCCCTTACTCTCGTGGTGATAGAGTCATTGAAAAAGCTTGCTGGATAAGGTATTTTGAACAAATCCATGACAGTGAGGTACCGATTTCTCCCTCTTCTCTACTATACTATTATACTATTATTGTTTAGGGTTAGTCCAATTATGATAATTATCATCGGATATACTAGAATACGGATGCTCTTTTAATGCGATAAAATTATTGCTATCGCAAAAACAGCAATAGATAGCCCTCTTAAAATTGCAAAGAGTTTCTGATAAATAGGCAACTCTAGTATTTTAATTTTTGTTGTGTGGATGTCTAGCATCATATGATTTGAATTCGGAGAGTCCTGAAGATTGGATTTCGAAATTACCTGTTCTGTTCCTGTGATTATTAAGATTGAGCTGACTATCGAGATTGAGAACTCTTAATGTTATTCTATTAGCGACTTATGTTTTTCTCTAATAGGGATTTGACATCAAAGATTATCCTGGTTCGGCTCCAATGACTTCCATATTTCCCATGCAAGGCTACTTACAACATCCTGAATTTATGGAAAAGATGAAGGATTTCGCTAGACGGGCAATTCAGCACTACAATGAAAAAATGGTATGCTCTAGTCACATCGTCTTTCTAGTTGTTATTTTTTTTTCATCTATAGAAAGCTGATTGTGTATTCTTTTAGGGCACTTCATCTGTGGTTAATGAGATTCTCAAGGTTAATGGACATAGCATCAAACACTTCATGTACTATATTACCCTTTCAGTCAAGAATTGCGAGAACCAATATTTTCAAGTTAAGGTGGTGGATCGCCTTCGTCTATATAACTCTTTGGATTTCCCAATCGTTAGGCCAAGGGTAATGAGATCTGCTATATACATTCCTTTTTACTTTATATTGATTAATGACTAAGTTTCAACATTTGCAAGTTACTAACTCTCTTCTACTTTTATGTAGGCGAAGGGAGGTTTGGACATATAGTAGATGTGAAGTCTCTACATTCGTGTTGGCTCGGGTTCAAGCTTTAGCTTTACAGTGATAGCTCTTGTCAATGTTGGACATTATTACTAGTAAATTAGGAATTGAAAGTGGGTCATCCATTCTAGTGTTGCGTAAAAAGTTTGTTATAATTTTTGGAAAGATTGTTCGTTTAAGTTGAAGACAATATAATTGTGCTGTTTTATTAATTTATATTCTATTGTTTTGGGAACTATTTGTATTCCTTGCATTGACATGTTCTTGAGACGAGACACATGCGTGGTTTGTTGCCATTGCAAACATGGCTCACAGAATCGTTAAACAGCTTCTTCTTGACTATACTGGTGAAGTGGGTACCATCTTCTTTAGATGAAAAGAAGCTGATGCAGTAGGTAGTCAAGTAGTGGTTATATGTAATCAGATTCTAACCGCAATGCATGTGTCCTTTTTTTTCTTAACATGGAATGCCAAACTCCTACTCTTTGAGAGTTGTGCCTCTTGTTCATAAGAGGTCCTTTTTTCCCCTTGTTTCTTTGTTGCACAACTCTGATGGGAATCTAAGTCTTCATGGATCTGGGAGTTATGGAGTTGGCTCATGAAGTCATAACAATCTCTTTGCATTTGATATTGAAGACACCAGGGTGTACACTACACCAAGGGTTCCAAGCTGAAAACTGTCTGGCTGATAGGAAATGGATCAGTTAGGGTAAGGAAATGAATCAATTGGATACAAATGTGCACCGAATATCATTGTCTTGAGAATTATTTTTACTTACATAACTTGCTTGTCTAGTATGATTTGTACTGGTATGAAATATACTCCTAAGTTAATACAGTATTCTGCTCCAGTAAGTACTGATGCACTTTTCGGATTGCTTTTGTTGGTGGGTAACCCCCAAAATAAATAAATAAAATAAAAGCGTAAATAAATAAAAATAATAATAAAATAAAATGGAGGCTTTCTGTTCCTATATTGAATTGAAGGTGCTTCAATTTACTTTGAAGCGACAGACTAAGCGGTTAAATTCAATATCTTTGGAGAAGATACCTTCGATTTGATACCGTACAACAATTAGAGTAAGAACAATAGAACTTATCACCGAGTAACCTAACCTAATTGTTTGAGAGCATAAGAAGCTGATCATTTTCTCACTTATTTGTCAAGCTTTATGAAGCATATCCACAATGTAGGCGCGGGAAAAGGGATGATATATTTTTTTTACTTAATAACATCTACGCATGGTTTTCTCTCTTAATTTCCAGGATGCTAGTGGTGATCCAAAGTATCTCAGCTCAGAGACCGGAGCAATGGTATGTTTTTATTGACGAACAATTGCAATATAGCGACACTTCATTTGCCTTGCTTTTGGAAGTCGTTGATCCATTGCCATAATTTACTTGTAGTTTTTAGGAATCTGTTGAAGCTTAAGCTATCAACTTTCTTTGACATGCAACTGGAGCTCTTTTCTTTATGGTACAGTTTGTTTTCCTCACTGGTGGAAGTGTGTTACTACTGACACTCATTATCAATGGATCTACCACACAATTACTTCTAAGTCTCTTTGGTATGGATGCTCTAACAGAAAGTGAGGTAAAGTTCTGGTGTAATTGAAGTTCTGTTGTATTGAGGAACTTACCTGCCCTTGATATTGTGATTCATGATGTCATTTTATTTAGTTTTACGTTGAGTGCTCAATATCAGTAATTACCCTTTTCATTGAAAACTTGAAATCCGTACCCGTGCTTTTGTGTATATTCGATCTTATCAATCAGCTTTTTGGTGTTCTGGATTGAGAGGAATCAATGATGTTTCGGGGGAAAAAGAGCATATTTTACATAACTTGAAATACAAGTTCCTGTATTTAGTAATTATGTGCTGAATTCTCAAAATTATTTTGGAATGTATAACTTGATAGACTTGGTAACATCACTGCAGGAAGTTGGGTGTGAATTAACCTACACCCCGTTTGTACTGATCCAAAGCATCACCTTATTGTTGGTTTTCTCTATTTTATAAGATTGCATTTACTTAATTAAAAAAGTGAGTACTTGCATCTTCTGATCCTCACTTTGTTCATGGCCTTCGTAAGCTTCTCAATGCAAAAGGATCATCAGCTTGAACTGATATTGGTCCTATTTCCTGATAAAATATTTTCATGTAAATCTGAAAAGAAATATCCGCAGAGAACTAACGGTCAAAATAATATCTGCAGAGCTAAATTCATTCCGGTCTTTGTTAAATTCAAATATGTTGCAAATTTCTTAGAAACATACCCAGTGTACTCAACCACAACTTGTATATCCATATTTGAGATGTGGTCTTTTTGTTGCGAGAGCCATCCTGCTTATAGTACAATTTGTTTCAGAAAACCATGGTCAATTATGCAAAGCATCAATTATTGAGAAAAGCTGAAGAGTTTTCCAGAATCTGTTGTGGAAGCAATAATCCTTTTGATTGGAAAACTGTTGGAGGTTATGCCACATGCATAAAAGATGTCTGTGAAGACACAGTTTGGCCTCCCTTTACCACCAATCATGGCTATCTAGAAATAGATGATATGAAGACTATGAGTATGCTTTCTGAAAGGTCAGTAACTGCATCGGGACTAGTTGGTCTATAGTGCTTTCACAACCTTTCTGGTGTCTGGCACCTGCATTTCTCATCTGGGCTTTCAGCTTCCCCCTTGCTTTCTTTTGTAAGTGTTGCATATCATATATTGCTTCTCTCATCTATTTGATTGATAGGTTATTGATGTTGTACCTTGATCATGAACTAGGGCCCTTATTTTGTGAGTTGAACTTAAAATATATTCAGTCTGTTCCTATGAAAGACCTGCATGTTCTTCTCCTCTAAAATCCAAGGAATTCAAGAGATAGAAAGCAGTGTGAACTTCTCTAATAAGCTGAACCTCGACTGAATAGATGAGGCAATGGATCTGGCGACTCAGGGATTACATGATTGGAATTATATTTCTACTCGCCTCAAGTTTCCAGGATATTATAAATTCTTCAGCACAAGTGTTTGTCATCCCAGACTGACAAGGTGGTTTGTGCTAAAGAAATTATAGGATGGTTGTCTTATCTGCTGTGCATTTATCTGTGCTCACAGAATCGCAAGACAGCTTCTTCTTGACTATACTGGTAAGAGTGAGTACCATCTTCAGATAAAAAGAATGTGGCTGATAACAGTAGGTAGACATTGCGGAGTTGTTTTTTTTTTTTTCTTTTTGAGAATGGTAAAGTTGTATTCATCAGCAATGAAGCTATGCTGGCAACCAAACAAAAAAATTCCAAGGCGAAGTAGTCATGATTACAAAGAGCCTAGGAAATCTACTAACTGATCTACATCATCTATACCCTCTTCTTTACACCAAAAATATAGAGTATTAATGCAGTTTTCTTTAACTTTATGCATTGGGTTAGTAATATTCTTAAAACACCTATTGTTTCTTTCCTTCCAAATTGACCACCATATGCAAGATGGAACTAGATTCCACCATTTTTTCTGTGTTTTACTCCCCCCTCTTCTCATCCAACAGTTTAGTAGGTCAGCAGTATGCTCAGGCACCACCCAAGGATCTTGAATAATGCTTTGAAACATATACCATATCTGGGAAGTCACTCTACAGTGAAGGAACAAATGATTGTTTGTTTCCTCCTTCTCATGGCAAAAGAAGCACCTAGAAACAATCTGAAATCCTCTTTTTTTCAGTCTCTCCTGAGTCAGACATGCTCTTCTGCACACTGACCATGTGAAACACTTTATCTTGGTTGGGGTGTTGGATTTCCAGATTTGTTTCCAAGGTCCAAAAATGTCCCCCGGGTGTGTTGCCAGGTCTCTTTTGTACATTCTTCCAACAGAGAATTCTCCATCCCTATCATGTTTCCATCTGATTGCATCAGGATTAGTGTTGAGTCCCGGAAAATCTTCCAACCTTTGCAGTAAATTGGCTACTCCATCCACCTCCCAGTCATTTAAGAGCCTCCTAAGGGTTATATTCCACCCTTGTTGAGACCACATCTCAGCAATAGATGCTCCAGGGTTGTCACAAAAAGAGTACAAATCTGCAAAGTCCTCCATGAGGGAGTTCTGTCCTATCCACTTGTCTTTCCAAAAAGGATCCTAGTCCCCTCACCCACCTTGTAGCATATGTCCCTCGCTAGTTTTGGCCACAAATTTCTGATAGACCTCCAAACTGAGACCCCATAGGTGCTGGTCACAGTGTTGGATGTCCATGAATCAGTTTGTCCAT
>JAJOOF010064215.1:0-12878 GCA_029582545.1 Solanum lignicaule | reverse complement strand
TTGTTTCCTCCTTCTCATGGCAAAAGAAGCACCTAGAAACAATCTGAAATCCTCTTTTTTTCAGTCTCTCCTGAGTCAGACATGCTCTTCTGCACACTGACCATGTGAAACACTTTATCTTGGTTGGGGTGTTGGATTTCCAGATTTGTTTCCAAGGTCCAAAAATCTCCCCCGGATGTGTTGCCAGGTCTCTTTTGTACATTCTTCCAACAGAGAATTCTCCATCCCTATCATGTTTCCATCTGATTGCATCAGGATTAGTGTTGAGTCCCGGAAAATCTTCCAACCTTTGCAGTAAATTGGCTACTCCATCCACCTCCCAGTCATTTAAGAGCCTCCTAAGGGTTATATTCCACCCTTGTTGAGACCACATCTCAGCAATAGATGCTCCAGGGTTGTCACAAAAAGAGTACAAATCTGCAAAGTCCTCCATGAGGGAGTTCTGTCCTATCCACTTGTCTTTCCAAAAAGGATCCTAGTCCCCTCACCCACCTTGTAGCATATGTCCCTCGCTAGTTTTGGCCACAAATTTCTGATAGACCTCCAAACTGAGACCCCATAGGTGCTGGTCACAGTGTTGGATGTCCATGAATCAGTTTGTCCATACTTGCTAACAATAACATCCTTCCACAGAGCTTGCCCCTCTTTACCAAACCTCCATAGCCATTTTGACAGTAAACACCTATTTTGCAGACCTAGATTCTTAATGCCAAGACCTCCTGATTTCTTGCTTAGTTGGGCAGTTTGCCATTTGACCAAGTGAATGCCCTTTCCTTCCTTGTTCTTATATGTAATCAGATTCTAACAACAATGGTTTTGCATGCGTACATTTTCTTTCTTAACATCAAATGCCAAACTCCTACTCTTTGAGAGTTGTGCCTCCTGTTCGTAAGAGGTCCTTTTTCTCCCTTGTTTCTTTGCCTTTCTTTGTTGCACAGCTCTAATGCGAATCTAAGTCTTCGTGGATCTGGGAGTTGTGGAGTTGGCTCCTGAAGTCATCTAACAATCTCTCTGCATTTTAAAGGTGATAGTGGAAATGCTGCAATTCTTGTTGCTGAAAGTGAAGTCGAAGAACTAGAAGCAAGGAAGTTTCTAGAAGATGTCAAGAATTCAATGCCCAAGGTTTGTGAATGTTTTCGTGGTAATCATTGTAGCAGGTTGTACACTCTACACCAAGGGTTTCAAGCTGACTAAGTGTTTGGCTGATAGGAAATGGATAAGGTAAGTAAAGAACGCATAAGGCATCTCTAGCATTAATTGTATTTTTGTTCGGTCATTGAAAAAACTTGCCTTCTTTCTTCTCCAGTTGAAAAGGATCCCTTTTCCTATTCATTGTCCTGTGTATTCAACATATCATCGAGGAAGTGTTTCAGGTCTATATGAGGCTGTTGTCGGAAAGCCATATTTGTGCGATATGGTGACAGATTCTGTGTCTCTCTGCGTCGAAACTGAGCTGGAGTCGATCATTTCAGTACTGGCCCGTGAAAATGTAGTAGAACAATTGCTGTGGAAGGTGATCTTTGACAATCTTTCCGCCACTCCAAGTGCAACTCAAGCATTAATATTATCAGAAACGCACAAACAAGTACTGTTGTAGTTGAACATACATGAGAAAATGCCTCTGTCTAGAGTGGCTTCCGATGACTGAATTTTACTTTCTATTTATAAATCAAAAAGTTTCTGTTAGGGATGCATTGGAAGTCATTAATTTAAGTATTTAATTATATTTTTAGTTGCTTTATTTATTATTCTAGAATAGGATTTATGTTTTAGAGTTTCATAAGGATTAGGTTAAGTTATAGTTATTAGTTTGGAATAGGATTATAGTCTCCTACTCTCATAAGTTATGAATTAGGTTAAGCTCTTGCTTGCGTAAGTTGTACTGTTGTAGATCAGCCCAGACCTATAGGAATTGAACCTGGTCCAAGATGTAGGCGCACAACAACAAAAGAAGGATAGGTTTTTTGGGGGCTTCTTTACTTGAATAAACAAACAGTTTACACCTTATAATTATTTACAGTTGGACTAGCCAACATATGTTCACATTGAAGCAAGCAGCTTCTAACACTATTTCAGATGCTCTGCTGTTAGTGTTAGTTGCAGAACTCTCCGTCTCTTGTCTGGTTCATGGATATCAATATATAGGACTATAGTTGCTCCCTGTTGCAGAGATAATACTGTTACTAAGGGTTCACGGGGCATAGTTCCAGAGATTCATATATGGCATGCTAAATAGGGTGGTTGGTGTTATTTTGTTGGTTTATCCCGTAGTCCTCAAATTATATTTCATCACCAAGAGAGTGCTTAGTTGTTACACTTGTGTTGTATCCAATATTTGTGTGGAGTTCTCTTTATTGGGTTACAGACTCAATGTTCTCAAATACTTCTTGACAAGTTTTTAGTTAGGGGTTTCTATTAGGTCTAGGTGTAAGGTATTTACGCAAATGATTAGAGTTGTTGATGTTATTGTTTTTCACAGGCTTGCATTATTTAACTTTCATTTTAGGGAGTTCATCCTTTTAAGATATAATACTAGTCTCTCTCAACGTGTTTATTTCATGCTATTTTATAAATTAAAATTTGCATCGAATTTTAAAAAATTTTGATACACATTATTTGTAAATGAATGTTTGTTTAATAATTTTATATCCCTCATTTTAACTTCAATTTTACAACAGGGTTTTTGACTGCAAAACCCTCGCTGCTACAAGAAATTTTTGATTGATCATGGCCATATTGGCCACTGGTCATCCTGTTTCGGCGGCTGGCCAGCAAATCTCTCTCAATTCCCCCCTCCACCAAATTCCAATTCAATTCCCATTAGCAACCAAGACATTGGAATGAAGGATAAGCTTGACGAATCTAAAAGTTTGCTTAATGATTTGGTTTGTGAATCTGCTCAAGGATGCAAATATGTTGACCTTCTTAAACCTAATACAATGAATCTAATATTATAAATGAATAATTCTTTAAAAGTATAAATATATCTAAGACAATTTAATGAAATGATGAACAAGAAATTGCTAAGAAGATTTGGGTGAAGGAGTTCCCTTCAAATTTACGGTTGGAAGTGCTTGGAAGGTTTTGAGACAAGGAAATGATGAACAAGAAATTGCTAAGAAGATTTGGGTGAAAGGAGTTCCCTTCAAATTTTCTTTCTTTCTTTAGAGATTGTCGAAAAAAAGAATACTCATAGGGGAAGTTCTTATCAAGATTAAAGTGGTGGATGAAGTTAAGTGTTGCTGCTGTAATAGTTTAGCAGATGAAACTTTTGAACATCTTTTCATGACTTGCTCTATGGCTAAGAAGTTGTGGAATACGTTTGCTTGTATTACTGATGTGAAAGGACTTTTTTTTTTAACCTTAATGATACTATACATAATTGGTGGAATAAGGACTGCTCGTCAAAGCTTAGACCTCTCTTCAAGGCTGTCTCGTTATTTATCACTTGGCAATTCTGGAAAAGGAGAAATATAATTTCTCATGGAGGTAATATGTCATTTTATGGTATGGTTATAGAGGTCAACAAAAATTATATCATCTAGCTACTCTTAGCTATCCTTGGTTGCAAAACATTCCTAATACTTGGCATCTGATGGTTCCTTTTTTACTGAATATGCACCCCTTATTGATCGTAAGATGGTTTACTAGAGACTGCCTAGATTAGGGTCCTACAAGTGTAATTCGGATGGTTCAGTAAAAGGAGTTGGTGGCCCTAGTGTTGGGGCCTTTTCTATTAGAAATGATGAAGGAAATTTGATACATGTTGAGTCTTTTTGTTTGGGAATAACTTCAGTTCTAATGCCTGAGGCAATGGCTTTGCGAAGAGGACTGAAGTACTGTATAATGCATCAATACTTACCAGTAATATTGGAGACTGGCTCATTAATGCTCCAAAAGATTTTGAATGGAATTTGGGAGGTTCCTTGGAGTAGTCGGGTGAAGGTGAAAAAGATCAATGGTCTGAGAATTAATGTTGATGCAAAGAGTGGAGCACACCCTTAGGGAAGACAACACTTTTGCAGATTATTTAGCTAACCAGTTTTTTCTTTTTGCAGGCACAACAAATATCAACTATTCAGATTTCCAAGATTTAGCACCAAAAGGGAAAGCAATATTACACCTAGATAAAACACAAATTTCCAATCTTAGAATTAAAAACATCCAAAACATGTTTTTCATTACACAAACATAATTGAGACAAACAAGAAAAACCCGACATGAATGACAAAGAAATATCAAAAGGTGATGACAGTACCTGTATACTTGCATAAGAGGATGTAATTACAATATACTGTTTATGTGGAGATAGAATCCATATGTGGCCTCCTTATGCAGTGGAATCAGCCTCTTTGGGGCTCAACCTGTAGAGAAGTTCATGGATGAATTAAATCGAAGTATAACAGTGCACAAAGATGAAATAAGAGGAAGCTTTGCTCACTTAACTTCAGTTTGTGGTATAGATCTGATTGATCCGAGTTGAAGAAGTCTTCAAATGACCTAATTTCATGGCACTTGTGAGAGTTTTTGAGGTTCTTCAGTGAAATTTGTCCAAACTCGAATCCATTTAAATTTATGTCGATATATTGGAGGCATTTGAACTATCTTCTATCCTCTTCTCAATGCTACCTTCATCGGAGAGGTCGATTTCTCCGACCATGGAGCAGCTTGGAGTCATCCAAGGTTTTATTGGAAATGGTCTAGAGCTTTGTGACCTTTCCTTTTCTTTTGTTTCCTTTTCCTTTTTTCTGGGATGGGCAACTTTTAGGCTTATTCCCTTGTAAGAGCCCGTTTGGATTGACTTAAAAGTTGGTCAAACCTACTTTTAGGTCAGTTTTTTATTTTTGGAAATGTTTGAAATATATATAAAAAAATAACTTAAAATAAGTCAAAAATGACTTAGAATAAGTTATAAAGTGTTTGGCAAGGTAAAAAATGACTTAAAATAAGTTAGAAACCAAAAGTAGTTCTCCCCCTACTTTTTATTTTGACTTAAAAGTCATTTCAGTTTGACTTTTTATTTTTGATTTAAAAGCTACTTTTTTTAAGCCAATCCAAATGGGCTCTAAATATTGAACCTCTTTTGTTTTTAATAAAATCAACTTTGGCTTAAAAAACAATTTTACATATAGAACTGAAGATGAAAAAATTGTTTGAGGAGTATCTCAAATGAAGTGATAATTTTGTGCCAAATTTGTTTGAGGAGTATCTCAAATGAAGTGATAATTTTGCTGGCACAAGTTCAACATCTTCTCGTAGAGAAGTTTTATGTAAAATACAATTTAAATCATTTCAACTTTATCTTTAACTTGAGAATTCAGATACCATTCTCCTCCAAATTTCTTTTCCATCAAAATATGGTCATTGAGTAGTCAACATTTGTAATTAAAATAATTTTTTTCTTTGATTCATGATCTATTTTTTTAAGTTCAAAATATATTCTCAAAACATAAAGGTGTGTGTACATTTTCAAACTATTAGGAGTATTATTGTTTATGACAAAAAGGCTAAATGCCAAAAAAAAAAAAAAAACTGACTCAATGATGAGACACGCAGTATAACTTCAAATGCTCCTTAATTTTAAGTTAAAAAATTCTCCTTAAGGTGTATTTGGCAGGGGCGGAGCTACACCTTAAGCATGGGTGGTCTGATGAACAACCTTCGTCGAATTTTTTTTGCAAGTATATATGTTAAATATAAATAGTTTTGGATATATATAAATTGTTGAACAATCTTAACATACTAAAGAAAGATAGCTCAATGGTTAAGGTCGTTCAAAGTTGATTCAAGGTCTTGGGTTCAAGCCTAGACAAAGGTGTTTTGTTTATTTTTTTTAGTTTCATTTTTAAGAGAAAAAAGTCGCCTCAAGGGCCTAGGTTCGAGCCTAGACTAAGGCGTTATGCTATTTTATATTCATTTTTTACAGTACAAAAGTGACGTTCCAATCGTTATAATCTCACCAGCAAGGTTTATTTTTTTACTTTTCCTAAAGTATGAACACCCTTGATGAAAATCTTGGCTACGCCACTGGTGTTTGGTATGAAGGGAAATGTTTTTCATGGAAAATATTTTCTTAGAAAATAAGTTGGTTTTTAACTTATTTTTCTCATGTTTGGTTGGTGAGTGGAAAATATTTTCTAGTGTACGATTGGTGAATGAAAAACATGTTTTAGCAAATATCTTTTAGGAAAATAGTTTCAGACCTGAATATCAACCCCGATAATCGATCGTCACCTGACCCCGACACCGATCCGGAACCTAATCCCTACTCTCGATACGAGACCCAACATTTGAACTGGAACGCGACCCTTACCAAGACTCGACATATGAATTGGAACCCGACCCTTACCAAGACCCAAATAAGGACACGATCCCAAGACCTAACCCCACTAGAGATCGGACATTCGAACTGGAATATGACCCCGACACTGAATCCGAACCGAGACCCATCCTCGACCCGAGACTTGATACCGACCTGAGAACCAACCCCAACTCTCGAACCCAACATCCGACTCAAGATCCGACATTTGAAATAGAATCCAACCCCGACCCTCTCAGATTTGAGACTTGATCCTTACCTAAGACCGGAGATCCGATCGAAGAACCCAACATAACCCAGACCCGAAATCCAACCGTGACCTCGATTCGACACCTAATCATGACCCCAACACCTAACCCGACCCCTACTTTGACTCGGGACCTGACTTTGACCTTGACCCGAGACTCGACACCGACCGTGACACTCGACCCGGGACTCGAACTTGAGATCAGACCGTCGACTTCGACTCGAGACCTTCCATGACCCCGACTTAGATCTGAGACCCGACCCCAACCTTAACATTCGACCTGAAACCTAACCCTTATCGAGAACCAAACCCTGACCCGAGACCTGACCAAGACTCTGACACCTTACCCGAGACCCGACCTCGAGAACCAACCCCCAACTCTAACCCGAGACTTCACCTTAAACATGATCGAGACCTGACCCTTCCCCGAGACCTAACCTTAACCATAACCGAGACCCAATCGCGACCCGAGAATCAAACATGACCCTCATTCGAGACCTGACCACGATCCCAATAGTTGATCTGAGATTCGACCTCGAGACCCAACCTTGACCCCGACCAGAGGCATAAGCACGATCCCGAGACCCGACACCCGACTTTGACCCAAGACCTGACCCCGAACCCGACCTCGATATAAGATCTAAGACCCGACCCTAACACTCGACCCCCGATTCCAACCCATGACCTGACCCTATCAAAGACTAAGACCCGACCTCGATACCTTACCCAATATTCTAACCTCGAGACAAAATCTCGGTCCGAGACCCAACCACAACCCTGACATTCGACTTTGACCCATCCCGTGAATTTGACCTCGACCTGAACCCGACCTCGACCTCGACTAAGATTCGACTCCGACCTGACACCCGACCTCGACACCAACCTTGGCCCCAATACGATACCTAAGACCCAACCCAAACCCGACACGTGATTTGAGATTCGACCCTAACCGCAAGACTTGACCTCGACCCCAACCCAAGACTCGAGACCCAACCCAGACCAAAGACTCGACCCAACCCCAACACGAGACCTTATCCCGACCTTGACTCTTATTCGATAAAAGCCCAACCTCTATTTGAACAATCGATCCTAGACTTGAAGCAAACCTCGACCTCGACTCGAGATTTGACCTGAGACTTGACCCGCGACCTAACCCGCGACCTTACCCTTATCTAAAACCAAACTCGAGACTAGACTCCGATTCTAACACCTAACCCAAAACCCGACCCCGTTCCGAGACTTGACCCTGACCTTGACTCGAGACTTGACTTCGACACCGAATTCGAGACCCAATCCTGACAACTTACCATGAGACCAAACCTGGACACCTGACTTGCGACTCATCCTTAATCTCGACCCCGACACCAGATTCGAGACCTAACCCTGACCAAGACCTAACCCAGACTTGACCCGAAATTCAACCTCTAATTCTAACTTGAGATTTGACCCCAATTCAGTCTAAAACTCGAAACTTGGGTTTCAAATCGAGGTCAAGAGTTCAGTGTCGAATTGAGAATCAAGAGTCGATCTAGGATTAATATCAGGAATCAATACTCGAGACTCAAGTTAGGATGGAAATTTGAGGTGTGGGGTTCAAAATAATTTTGGGAAATGTTTTTCGTATTTTTTTAGGGAAGTCATTTTCCTTAAATTTTAGGAAAATAAGTTGATTTGGAAAGTTTTTTCCAAAAATATTAAGTCAACCAAACATGAGAAAATTAGAAAGTATTGTTTCATACTAAACACACCCTTAGTTTACATTTGATTTCTCTTTTTTTTCTTCAACTTTTTGAATTTCATTCTTTCGCAAATTTGGGCTGCAACCAAAAACAAATTTGGTAGCACTCTAATCGGTTGATATGCTCCCCTTGAAAAGAAAAATGCATTTCTTTTAATTTGATCAGGATTTATTCCCTTGCCCTTTAAATATTTTAAATTATTAATTCTTGTGACTTATATTTACTTTTTATGTGATTTATAAATGTATAAATCATATTTTAAATATGTTAAAGGTTGTGTATCCGAATACCGAGTTAAAATAAAGAAATTTGAGACGGATGAAATAACTCTTTTTAATATTTACTATTTTCTCTGATCCATTTTTCTTGTATCGTTTATCGTATACACTTATTTAAGAAAGGATAATATGATTTTAATTACTTATACTTATTCTTTAATCTCAATTAATAGTAATACACTTCTTCTTACCATAATTTTTCACAGTTCATATTTTTTTTTTTAAAATAGAAAAAACCCAGAAATGAAGGTAGATTCCGTAACATACAAATCTCTGCACTTAGTGTTCACGTTTTTTTTTCATCAATGCTAATTACACCTCCTTATATAATAATTAATTGCTCTTTAATCCAACACTTTACCCACTCATTCTCTTGTTCACTCTACCTTCAGGTTCTTACTTTTCTGGGTTATTGAATGTTGTTTTTATGGGTATTACTTATTTTATTTGGGTTATTGAATGTTGTTCCTATGGGTATTACTTGTTTTATCTGGGTTATTGAATGTTGTTGGGTTATTTATGAATGTTGTTTTCTGGGTTTTTGATGCTGGGTTATTCATGAATGTTGTTTTCTGGATTTTTGAATGCTGGGTTATTCATAAATATTGTTTTCTGGGTTATTGAATGTTGCTGAGTTATTCATGAATGTTGTTTTATGTGTTTTTGAATGCTGTTGGGTTATTCATGAATGTTATTTTATGGGTTTTTGAATGTTGGTTTATTCATTAATATTGTTTTGTAGGTTTTTGAATGTTGGGTTATTCATGAATGTTGTTTTATGGGTTTTTGAATGTTGGTTTATTCATTAATGTTGTTTTGTAGGTTTTTGAATGTTGGGTTATTCATGAATGTTGTTTTCTGGGTTTTTGAATGTTGGTTTATTCATTAATGTTGTTTTCTAGGTTTTTGAATGTTGGGTTATTCATGAATGTTATTTTCTGGGTTTTTGAATGTTGGGTTATTCATGAATATTGTATTTTGGGTTTTTGAATGTTACTGGGTTATTCACGAATGCTGTTTTCTGGGTTCTTGAATGTTGGGTTATTCATAAATGTTATTTTTTGAGATTTTGAATGTTGGGTTATTTATGAATGTTGTTTTCTGGGTTATTAAATGCTGATGAGTTATTCATGAATGTTGCTTTTTGGGTTTTTGAATGTTGCTGGGTTATTCATGAATGTTGTTTTCTGGGTTTTGAATGTTGGGTTATTCATGAATGTTGTTTTCTGGGTTTTCGAATATTGGGTTATTCATGAATATTGTTTTATGGGTTTTTGAATGCTGCTGAGTTATTCATGAATGTTGTTTTATGGGTTTTTGAATGTTTCTGAGTTATTCATGAATGTTGTTTTCTGGGTTTTTGAATGCTTCTAGGTTATTCATGAATGTTGTTTTTTAGGTTTTTGATTGTTGGGTTATTCATGAATGTTGTTTTCTGTGTTATTGAATGCTGCTGGTTTATTCATAAATGTTGTTTTCTAGGTTTTTGAATGCTGCTGGGTTATTCATGAATATATTTTTTTTTTGGGTTTTTGAATGTTGTGTTATTCATGAATGTTATTTTCTGGGTTTTTAAATGTTGGGCTATTCATGAATGTTGTTTTCTGGGTTAGTGAATGCTGCTGGGTTATTCATGAATGTTGTTTTTTCAATGTTGGGTTATTCATTAATGTTGTTTTCTAGATTTTTTAATGTTGGGTTATTCATGAGTGTTGTTTTCTGTGCTTTTGAATGCTTGGCTATTCATGAATATTGTTTTTTAGGTTTTTGAATGTTGTTTCTCTGCTGGTAATGAGGTAGTGATCATTAGTGGGTTATTGAATACTGTTTTTTAGGGTTATTGAATTTCTCTGTGTTATTCTGTGTATGTAATTAGCTGATTATGAGTTAGTGATCATTACTTGTATTATCTGGTTTAAATTTACGTTGTGATTCAAACACATGGAGAACCATTAAGTTTCACTTTTAGCATGATAAATGTAACTTCTTTTTTTCTTTTGTAGTCAAGGCAGTACGAAAAATTGCAGGTGCTGAAAATTCACAATTCATTGCTGATAAATACTTTAAGATGATAATGAAATCGAAAGCTCATTGCTGATAAATACAATGTAATGAAATCCAAATTAAGTATATGTATGATAGGCAGAGAAGTAACTATAATAGTCCACGGTTGTTGCATATTGAGTTTACATGAGTCGGAAAGAAGGTCCTTCTACACACTTATAGGCAAGGAAAATGTGGTAATTAAGTCTGTTCATGTATTATGATATTGTTTTAATTGTATTAATTTATGTAATTGAGTCTATTTTTGTAAGTTTTTGGGTCATGGATCCCCCATGTGGATCGACCCGATCCGACCCGAAATATTATCTGTAAAAAAAGAAGATAAGTCTTAATTTAAAAAATAGGGGTGGAAATAGTTACTATGTAACTACTCTAACGTACATAAACCTTTATTTTTTAAATAGAGAATTTTTTACGTACTGGAAACGCAAGAAGAAAAAACAGAGAAAAAGTTAACACTCTGAACACAATTTTTTTCTAAGAATAAGACATTCACCAAAAGATATTTAGTTTGTGAATCATTTATTTTGTTTCCTTGAGATTTAAGTTTGGCTTGGAGCAATTCTTCAAAGAAAAGGATTTCGTCGATTTTCCGTTGCAAGTACAAAAGGTACACAATTCGTCGATTTCTTTTTATAAATCCTGCAAATGGCAGAGCATGATTTAAAATTTTCCTGTTTGAATAATGATTGAAATTCTCTGGTTGAATGAATCGAGAAATTTGAAATATGATAATTTGTCAATCTGTTTTTTTTTTTTATTCGACATTCTATTATTAGTAGGAAAAAGAGAAAATATTTACTGACCTAAGTATTTTTTCTGCCTTGTCGTTATTTCATGAAATTTTGTTTGTTGTTTCTCTATTTTTTTCCTCCATGAAAGTAACGAGAGAAGATGAATAATATTTATAAAGAGTTATTTTATAGGTTGAAAAGGAAAAAGACTGAGTTGGATAATGACTTGAAAAAGTCAATTTTTGTTTCTATGTTTATAAATTTTAAAAAAAAGGATTGGAAGAGATTTTGAGGGACAGAATCGAGTGAAAGTTATTTTGTTAAGGATAAGAAAAAATAGTAATAAATAAAAGGACTAAATAAAGTTCCCATTTTTTTTTCAATTGGACGTGTCTCCGTTTGTTTTTTATTTTTTATTTTTATTTGTCCTTTTCATCAAGGATTAAGGGGGGAAAAGATGGTCCTATTATTAAAATTTTAAAAAAAGGGAAAGGAATTTTTTTTTTATCCTTTTCTGTTAAGGATTAAAAAAACGTGTCTAATTTTTTTAATAAAATATTTATACCATTTTCTTTAAAATAATAAAGTACTATTTTTTTTATGACAAATAGATAATAGTTTTATAGTATTTTTTTTTTATGTTAACAAAGTATTTATAAATGTATAAATCATATTTTAAAAATCTTAAAGGTTGTGTGTCCGAATGCCGAGTTAAAATAAAGAAATTTGAGACGGATGAAATAACTTTTTTTAATATTTACTACTTTCTCTGATCCATTTTTCTTGTGTTGTTTGTCGTATATACTTATTTAAGAAAGGATAATATGATCTTAATTACTTATACTTATTCTTTAATCTCAATTAATAGTATTACATTTCTTCTTACCATAATTTTCACAGTTCATATATTTTTTTTTAAATAGAAAAAAAAAGAAATGAAGGTAAATTCCGTAACATACAAATCCCTGCACTCAGTGTTCACGTTTTTTTTCCATCAATGCTAATTACACATCCTTATATAATAATAACTTGTTCTCTAATCCAACACTTTACCCACTCACTCTCTCGTTCACTCTGCCTTTAGGTTACTTTCCTGGGTTATTGAATGTTGTTTTTATGGGTATTACTTATTTTATTTGGGTTATTGAATGTTATTTCTATAGGTATTACTTGTTTTATCTGGGCTATTGAATGTTGTTGTGTTATTCATTAATGTTGTTTTCTAGGTTGTTGAATGTTAGGTTATTCATTAATGTTGTTTTCTAGGTTATTGAATGTTGTTGAGTTATTCATGAATGTTGTTTTTTAGGTTTTTGAATGCTGTTGGGTTATTCATGAATGTTGTTTTCTAGGTTTTGAATGTTGGGTTATTCATGAATGTTGTTTTCTGAGTTTTGAATGTTGGGTTATTCATGAATGTTGTTTTCTAGGTTTTGAATGTTGGGTTATTCATGAATGTTGTTTTCTGAGTTTTGAATGTTGGGTTATTCATGAATG